>JAEMOT010000745.1:576985-620357 GCA_019297695.1 Apostasia ramifera
TATATATATATATATATATAGCCTAAGTTCAACAATTGATTTCTACATGATATCTCAATCCCTCTCTTCTCTTCTGTTACACACGAGTAGCCAACTATCCCGATCTTCTTGTAGCTTCCAACAGAGAGTGACAAAACGCCGGTAATAAGAGCACTAAGTCAAGTCAGTTTAAGAGCGCAAATGTGTGAAGCGACTAATAATTTAACAAGCAAGTTTAAGGATTTAAACGAAATGATTTAGTGGAGCTTCTCCTAACATAGTGGGAAGGGAGCATGATTGGAATCAGGGAGCCTCAAGTTTGAATCTATACTGCCATAATTTTCAATTAAGGTAGAGAGAATTGTGATGTTTGAGAGTAAAGAATAAAAAAAAAGAAATAATTTAAAATATATAATTAAAGTAGTGAATATAAAAGATTTAGTTGCCTAAATCTTGTTAGGAACCTATAATTTTAACCAATAATATATATATATATGTATATCATGAGACGTTAATGCTTAAAATATATTTGGCACAGGATGTTTGATGTAGGTTTGTATATATAACTGAGTTTAATTTTAGATAAATAGTTTCAATAATATATATATATATGTATGTATATATATATATATATATATATATATAATTGAAGTCCTGAAACGTTTGAATGGTGAGGAATATGGACTTATAATTCCTTAGAACCATGATGTATATATCTAGTTTGTAGAAAGCTAAAGAGTGTAAACAAAACTAAATTTTGTTCTCTTAGCTAAATGTCAAATTTTGTGTGTTTTGACTTTCTAGAAGGAGGCATATTCCTATTCTTAGTCAAAGTTAATGAGCTCTATAGGGCATCTTATTAATGCTAAAGTAGCTTGATAATTTCAGAAGAATAATTGGTTCAAGTCGTAATCAGTTTGACATATATTATATGTACAATTTGCATTAAGTTATTATAATTAATGACAGTGGATGCACATCAAATTAAACCCCCAACTTAGATGAGTGCAAATGTTGAGCACTTGTTCTAATGGTTAATTGTGGGTCCATCTTTTTATCAAAAGAAATGCTATTTTACCCTCAGATTTTTTACCCATTCTTCACATTATTCTAAGGTATTTCGAGAGAGTTATAAGGGCATTTTGGTTCATATAAATATGACTAACAGTCAAATTTAATCGTTACTGTCTAACTGGACCATCCAAAAAAGCGATATTTAAACTAAGGGACCAAATGACAGCGCAAACACAAACTCGGGGACTCGAATCTAGGCTTTTCAAAATGTGGGACCTATTTGCAGTGCCATTTTAATCTTAGGGGCCTCTGTGCAATTTACCCATAATTTAAATATATACTTGTTTTGTTACTGCGGCGTTACAAATTCACAAAATGGCTTGTGAATACTCAAGTTTTAGAGTTACAAATTAAGTGGGTTGCCATAGCTCTAATTATGCGTTCCTTATCGATTCCTCTCATGGTAGCTGGATAATTAGAGTGATAAGTAATGGCATTAATTTATACAAATGCATGTTGTTAGGCATGCATTGACCCTCATGGTTAGTGAAATCTTTTCTTCTTAGTTGATCTTCGATCCCCTGGAATATATGCTTCTATCTTCGATCCCCAAGATGCCTCGATTCTATTAGGAGTGGTTTCTTCATCATTGATCATGACCTTCTCCGAGACTTGTTAGTGACTGCTATTATGCTTTAGGTGCTGCACCATGAGAAAATTGCCTATGATGGTGAAGATTGTAGCTAGTGTATCATTGATATAGCTAGGTTCTCGATCACTAGAACCTTAGCTCAGGAAATTTATTATTACGAGCATAGATGGCAAGACCAAAGCCTAGTTAGAATGGAATGATATGCATTGTTTCCTTTGCTTGGACGTAGGATCTCTGTACTAGGAATTCTGTCTATATGGAACCTTCCATTGTATTAGAGTTGGGATTACTGATATCTGCTTGGTGTGGACTCCCTGTTAATGCCAAGATGAACTTCTAGTTCGAGACAACTCTTTGAACACTGTCTGATCAAAGGCTTCCCAACAAGATATATATATATGGTCAACTGATCATAAGCAAACTTGTGTAGGGATTTGCAAGCCTATTGTTCTTCTAAGACTTCTATTTACTATTAACTTGTTGCTTGTTTGACTGTTTGTGTACATGTCCCCTTCAAGTGACACGTGTTGTCTCATATTGAATAACACACCTTATTCATTGTAGTCAATAGCTATCCCTAAAGGGACCATCTAGCCTTATAGTATTGAATAAGATATTGAATGTTCTAAATATTAATTAAAAACTTAGGTCCTGAAACATGATTTACATAGATTTAAAAGATATATGTAATTTTTTGAATATTTACTTTATGCATCTTGGAAGTAATTCCAAGTGTGCTATTTTTCGTGTTACTTAGTGCACTTGATTGTATTATATATTTAACACGTGATATTACATATCTTTTTGGCCATATTTGTTATTTAACTTAATTGATTCAAAAAGTGAATCATGTATTTCAAATTTATTATCATAAATTTAACATTTTCATTTTAATTTATTTTTATTGCAGAAGCTACTATAGATGCACCCATCAAGGTTGCAATGTAAAGAAACAAGTGCAGAGATTATCTATGGACGAAGAGATTGTGGTGACAACATATGAAGGGATTCACACTCATCCTATCGAGAAAAATAACGACAACTTTGAGCAAATTTTGACTCAAATGCAGATATATACTCGATTTTAATTTAATATATATTTCAAAAGTGATTTAATTATTTACTCAGCAATATGTAATAGGAGAATATATCAATATTTTCAACTGTTTGATGTAATTATTTAAATAGAATATTGCGTTTTTTTATTAAGGTTCGTTGTACAATAATTATATAAAATAAGTATTGGTTAGCGAACTATATTTTAAAATCATTAGTAGAGGAAAGCTGTTTTACGGCGGTTAAAGACCGACTTTAAACATTAATATAACCGCCGCATATTCAAATGCCGTAATAACTAACAGGGATTTGACGGCGGTTTGGACCGCCGTAAAAGAACATTTTAAACGGCGGTTGCTATGGCCAACCGCCGTTGTAGTATAACTATAGACGGTGGTTCTCCGAAGAGAACCGTCGTCTATAGTATAACTGTGACATCCTAAAATTATATGTGAAGTTGCATTCATGATTTAAATGCGATGATGAGTAAAGACAGGTTTCTCACAAGCGATCACACATGCTAGCTCGAGCTTGATATTGACGCGACGGCATCCAAGGCCCTTTTGGGGCTGATGGGGTGACGACTTCATAAAAATGGCTAATGAGAGTCATTGAAATGATTATGGCATTTGAGGTGATTGGTTGAGAAACCTGGGGCCCAGAGATATAATAATAATGAGTAAAGATGATTATGCTATTAATATTAAAGGATAATATTTTTAAGACTATCTTGCATATTGAATTATTATTGTGGAGATTGATTTTATTTCTGGTTTGATTCTAATACATGAGTTGTATTCAAGCTCTTTGCAGTATTGGATTGATTATTGTTATTTTGGATACTGTTTTATCTACTGGGTCTGTATTAACAGACTCCTGCCATTTTTGGTGGCAGGTGTGGCACTAGAAGAATCATGGGACAAGGAAAGAGAAGTTGAAGGTAAATATTGTGATCTAGCTGCGATATTTAAGAATAGTTGAATTGAGATCAAAATTAAAAAAAAAATGGAAAGAATATTATTTTTCTGGCGTCCTGGAAACCGGGACGTCACAGTTGGTATCAGAGCAGTTGCGATCTTATGTGGAATCACTAATTACTGTGTATGAAAGGTTTAGAAAAGATTGTGTATGATTGAGAGAAATATCTCTTTGGAAGTTGAACTGATGAAATATTTTAAGCAGAATAAGTATGAATATTTTAAGCAGAATAAGTATGAATATTTTACTGTCAGTTTCTGTGATTAATGAATTAGGAATAGAAGACAATTTTGAAATGACGGATAAAGATTTAATGCTGATAGAGAAATATAAGATCAAATTTGAAAACAGAATCTGACAAGAAGGAAAGGACAAGTTGGCAGAGAACGAGAAGTGTCGACTGTATATTGAAGGTTTACCTACATCCATGCAAGATACATTAAAAGTACAGCAGTATACAGAGTTTGATAAATTAGTTGAAGATTTAGAGATTGTAGCATCAAACCTGCTTGTATGTAAAGCAAGGGAATTACTTAGAAGTGGAAGAGTGACAATTAAGATGTAATATGTGATATTTTTATTAATTTGTAATACGGATGATGTTTTGGTTATACAAATGAGTATAAATGATGTGAATTAATGAGATTTTGATTGGACAGATAATTGTGATTATTGCCTGGAATAGGTGTTTCTTGTTCTGTTTATGTCCTTGTTCTTGATTAAGATAGATGATTTGATAATTTGCCAAGTTTGGAGGTTTCTCCCAGGATGTGTAAACAATCTGTTGAATTTGGAGATGGTTATATATGTTCCATTTCTCCAGTTTTGAGGTGTGGAAGATGCTAGAATTCTGTATTTATGTGCTGATATAAGAGGTAGTTGAGATGTATCTCAAGCATAATAGATGGATAAGAATAGGTTAAGATTTTGTAATGAAAGTCCGTGATTATAAAATTTCGAGGACGAAATTTTTATAAGGTGGGGAGAATTGTGACATCCTAAAATTATATGTGAAGATAAAAGAAAACTGAATTATAGTTTGATTTGAGGCTTAAAAGTTGAAACTATTTTGGACCTAAAAGAAATATTTTTGGACTTGAAAATAATAAATTTGAATCTATTTATAAGAGATTGAAAATAGGGGGACCAAACTGTAATTGTTCGTCGCTACGCCAGGAGAGAGAAAAGGAATTTCTCTCCCTCTCCCTCTCGGTCTCTCTCTCTCTCTCCCGCGTTTGCCGCACCAGCCGCGCCAGCCGCGCCCTCTGTCCGCCTCTTCGCCCAGGCAAGAGCAGCAGCTGCGGCTGCTGCTGGGAACCAGGGGAGAACAGGAAGAAGAACAGGAAGAAGAAGAAGAAGAAGAAGAAGAAGAAGAAGGAGGAGAGAAGAGGGAAGCGGAGAAGAGGGAAGCTAGTGGGGATTTCTGAGCGTTTAAAGGTAGGTAATCCTATCCCTAAAGTTAATATTGCTTGTGAAATTGAATGAATGTTGTGAGAATTTAAGAATTATATTTATATGTGATGTTTCTGTTTGTTAGTATTCTGTATATTGTGTAAGGAAATTAACGGATGGATTTCAAGTCCTACTGTTTATTGGTGTTTGATCCATTAGGTGGATTTATGTTTATTTATGGAGAAATTGAGGAAATTATTAAGGTTGATCCTATTATATATGAGATATGTGAAGAAATGAATGGAATGAAATTATATTTGTTATGTCATATTTGTTGTATATTGTTAATTGAGTAAGTGAATGGATGAAATATGCTTGTCTGTGAGGTGATGTGGTACTAATAGATTTTTGTATACCAAGAACCGACGAGGGCGGAGAGTTTCCTATATATTTGTTATTTCGATGAGGGCGGGGAGTGTACGCCGGGTGATGTCCTACGAAAAAAGAATCATTGATACAAGGTGCGGCTCCTATCAAGGCTTCTAGAATAACAAGCTGTAGGAACTCTTGTCAGGCTTCTAGGTGAAAGGGTATGAAAATAATAGAGCCACGTCATTATACAGAATATTATTATGTCGTGATGAAATTCAGTGTGTGCAATAATAAATGATGAAAATTAATATGGATTTATGATATGGTATGTAATGTTATTGCCTTCATGATTTAAAGGCGATGATGAGTAAAGACAGGTTTCTCACAAGCGATCACACATGCCAGCTCGAGCTTGATATTGACGCGTCGACGTCCAAGGCCCTTTTGGGGCTGATGGGGTGACGACTTCATAAAAATGGCTAATGAGAGTCATTGAAATGATTATGACATTTGAGGTGATTGGTTGAGAAACCTGGGGCCCAGAGATATAATAATAATGAGTAAAGATGATTATGCTATTGATATTAAAGGATAATATTTTTAAGACTGTCTTGCATATTAAATTATTGTTGTGGAGATTGATTTTATTTCTGGTTTGATTCTAATACATGAGTTGTATTCAAGCTCTTTGCAGTATTTGATTGATTATTGTTATTTTGGATACTGTTTTATCTACTGGGTCTGTATTAATAGACTCCTGTCATTTTTTGTGGCAGGTGTGGCACTAGAAGAATCACGGGACAAGAGAAGAGAAGTTGAAGGTAAATATTGTGATCTAGCTGCGATATTTAAGAATAGTTGAGTTGAGATCAAAATTTAAGAAAAAAATGGAAAGAATATTATTTTTCTGGCGTCATGGAAACCGGGACGTCACAATAACTATAGACGGCGGTTCTCCAAAGTAAAACTATAGAAGGCGGTCTTCTTTGGAGAACCGCCTTCTATAGTTATACTATAGACGGCGGTTTGCCAAAGAGAACCGCCGTCTATTAATTTTTTTTTTTAAATAATTTTTTTTTATCAAACATTAATACGATATACAGCAGTAATATATATACATCCATTGATACACAGCAATTATATACATCCAGAAATTATTTAAACCATTGAATTCATAAATAAAACAACAATATCGATCACATAAAACATAACTTCAATTACATGAACTTTTAATATTACATAGCAAAACAAATGCAGATACAAAAAAAAAAAAAAAACCATAATATTTTGAATCTGAATTCATGAAACAAAACTGCTCCATATGCTCCATGGCCTCAATTGTACTCATGCTGAATGACTGTAGAAAGAAAAAATATATAAATATCATATTGCATGCAAAAGTAGATTTAACTGCAAGATAAATAAAAAAACTAAATGAAGTCACAAAACTGAAGGAAACTCTAAAACAATGATAAAGTAAGGTATAGATTACAATTCACAGTGTACATTAAAGCTTTTAAAAAGATATGGTCCAACGAAGGAAAATCAACCTAAAGCATGAAAATCAGTATAATCAAAAAAAATTATTTGCATGAAAACATAATGCTACCTTGCCAGATGAGCTGAAAATGCACGAGCAAATGCCTCCCCTCTCCGCTTAGCATCATCTGTACCACCCTCACTTGCTACAACCTACCCCACAATAAATAGCAACATCACAGGGACTCAATCGAGTCCATTAGAAAAAATAAGTCCATTAATTTTAAGTCGAGTCTAACCACAGGGACCCAATCGAATAATACCACCACCAACTGCTCAGGGAAAACCAGAACATTTCTACTTTCAATAAAAACTACCAGAGAACTATGGTATAGAAGTATGAGACTAACATATGGTTTATATGAACTTTTGTATATAAATAAAATCATACATTCGTTGTTATTTTTTTAAGCTCCACGATGTACACCTGTAAATTAAATTAGTAATTAAGATTTTATAATTATCACATAAATAATCAATAAGATTATTTTAAATATTATACCATCCCATAATTTTCATTCATCCCATATATATGCTGCCAATGGCTCACGAATATCATTATCAAATTCATCATTACTAAATTTGCTCTTATTTTCCATCAACTATAAAATTAAAATTAGTTAATAACATATAGAATTAAAAATCAAAATAAATATTCTAGACCACGTACAGTTTGAGGTATTTTTGATAAGCCCGCAAGTATAATGTGGCGTATATACATGAGTATGTAATATCCACACTTAATATCATTATCTTGTATCGGACACTAATTAGGTACAAAATTGAGTATATTATAATATGATCATTAAAATTCACTCAATTGAAAAATATAATCTAGTTACAATACTTTTACAGTCTTTACTTTAAGTGTAAATTTTTTCTTTTGAAGACGCGTCATACAAAAATTTATCATCGAACTGTCAAAATTCAGAAAGTGTTTATGCACAATAAAATAATAATTATTTATTAAAAATATAAATAGAAATATTTACTTACCGATCGATGATATATTTAAGTTGCTGCCGATAAGGCTGACTGACAGGATCCATCCAATATATGCATAATCTGTACGGATCCAATGCAGCTAACATCCAATGGTCCCTATTAAAAGATTAAATGTTATATATAAATTTCAATATACCTGAAAAATTAAATTTTAATATTTTTAAAAAACTTGTTGAAACTTACCCACTATTATAAGGAATAATAACCAATGAATTTGATCTAGCTTCCATTATTCTATTTTCCAATGCTGTGGCGCATTGATTCTTATCATTTATTAAACCTGCAATGCTTTGTGGATCCACAAAGTAATATTTATCTCTCAAATTGCTATCTGCTATTATTTGATTATATAAACACCTGTACGAATATAACAATATAAAATTAGAAATTTTTATTGAAAAATCTAAATGTATCTACAAAATGTGTATATATATACTTACCCAATGTAAGCACTTATCATCGACTCACCGATTTTTTCGAATGCGCCAAACTCCAAAATTTCTTTTTTATCAAATAACAATTGTTTGTCATACCCATAAACGTCGACAGGAATAAGAATATACATCAACACCTCATCAGTCAATGCATGAATTGCATGTTCTAACATCATATTTAAAAATGACAGAGAAATTTGATCTTTTTTCTGTATGTAATTTATATATATTAGAATTATAAATTATAAATGTATGTAAATATATGCTAATGATAATAAATAATATTATTTACCTGAATTTTTTTGCTTTGACTTGTTGGAAAATTTTCATCGTGGCGTGATACAGTAGATTTAAATTTTAGTTGCTTTAAAAAAAATAAAAAAAAATTAATAATAGAAATTTTTTAAAACTATAACATTAATAAAATAAAGTATTATACCTGATCATCATGAGAAATAAGCCATGTGGGCCAAGGAATAACATATCCCAATGCTTCACCAATTGTTGTTTATCATCAATTGGAAAAACGAGACTAGTAGACCCATCAATTACATGATCAATAATGACTGTACATATTCTATCGCCCATCGATAATGTATGTACAACAGGAGCAACTGGATTCACCACTCTCCCATGAGCGACCACATTAGTAGGAGTAACACAAGCAATCAAGCAATGCATTCTCTATGATATAAATTTATAAAATATAACTAAAATCATAATATAAATAAAATTTTATTTAGAAATAACATATAAATAATACCTCAGCTACAGGAGGTGGGCTTGGGTTGCCTCCCATAAAAGAACCTGATACGTTCGCTAGGGGACTTGCTTGGGTGGATCCATACCCTTCTATTACTATTTCTTTTAACAATGTCATATCTTCCTCGAGGCAAGAGATATATTGCTGCTACTTAATGTTCTCTTCTCTCAACTGCTGAATATCAGCAGCAGTGGCCGAACTAGACGATCTTCCTCTTCTATTCTCCTTAAAAAAAGAAGTTATTGTCTAAAATTTTCTCTCAACTCTAACTCTTCCAGGATGCTCTGGCTCCTCGTAAGCCAAAGCAAATAGATCACTCCTACCTTCAGGATGAATCGTGCCTTGGGTAGCCTGTATGGCCAACTCATCTTATACAAAAATATACATATTAAATTATTATAATTTATATGCGAGCAAAATTCAAATTACTTACAATCCTGGTCCCAAGCTCTTCAGAGGCTACATTGATATAACGACCATTCTTTCTTTTATGTGCAGCTTTCCATAGGTCTGACTTAGGAATAGGATCCTCAGTTCCAATTTCTTTTTGCTATAAAATATAAGATAATATAAATAATCATATTTCATGGTAAATAAAAACAAAAAATAAATATTAGTATATCGATCTACCATTTCCTGCTCCAAGCCTGCATAACCCTTCCTTGAGATAGTATGATGGTATTTCTGACTCTTTGCCCTTTTTACAGCTGTGCGACTTTTATTTTATATAAAATATTAAAATCATAATATAATTATTAATATAAGATAATACATATGTCTTCAAAAAAGAAAATTTACTTAAAATTCTTTAGAGATATGATAGTTGACAAATAAATTCTAATCCTGTTGGGAGATAAAATTATAGTCATCAGGAATAACATATCAAGCTTCTTCATCTTTCTCCTCAATAAATTTCTTATACATAAAAGATTTCCACGTCCTCCACATCTTTCTCATATGAACAAATAACTTGTCATGCAGCTCATCCACTCCATCAAATGTATTCTGAAGAAAAAATAATAAAAATATTAACAATTTAAATACTTTTTTAAAAAAATAAAGAAAATACCTTACCGTTATTTGTTCCCACATTAACTGTTTATTTGATTCTGGGACTTCACGCCAGTTAATGCATAAGATAGGGGCTTTATGTCGAACTACGACTCCCAAATAACTCATCAACTGATCTGTGTTTCTCCCAGGTACTGGTAAGCCATTGGCTATCTCAATTGTTAATTTTTCAATATTCTTTTTATTTGTTGTCAATTTCAATAATTGAGTCAAGCCTCTTTTTTTTCTCGAGCTTGTAGAGGATGCTTGGTCTGCCATTAAGCTGCAATTATATTAGTAACATACATTGATCAATGGGAAATTACAAAAGAAAAAAAAATAATACGAATGTAAAAAAAATTTACCATTTGCTATTCTTTGCATTCTAGCAATTCATTTTTCATTTCTTTTCAGATTTATTTACTAACTCAGTATCATCTTCACCTTCGATTACGTAGGTAGGAGCCTCATCAGAATTATCATACATAGTCATAGGCAGTTCATTTGTAAAACCGAACAACTCTTCATAAGTAGTATCATTATCTTCATCTATCATAAATTTTGGCTTATGATTGAGGACGATTAACCACTGTGGATTAGCAAGATCTTCAACATAGAAAACTTATTTAGCTTGATTTGCGAGAATGAAACAAACATCTTTATGATCAATCCAATTAAAATTGACTAATGTAAAGCTCATCTAGTCAATTTTGCTCCCACCATTATTATCTACCCATAAGCATTTGAATAATAGAATACAAAAACCAATATAATCAAGTTCACATATCTCTTCAATAACACCAAAGTAGCACAAATCACCCATATGAGGATTTTATCTTTTGCACTTGATATTTGCATTGTTTGAGCAATTAAAGAAATCCCGCTATTCTGAACAATTCATTTGTTGTCCCGTTCTTTAGTGAAAAAGTAATATCCATTGATAATATATCCATCATACTTCACCACACAGTGATTTGGTAAAAATGCTAAATACTTCAATGACTTATCGATGTTAGCACTTTCTGTTCCACATAATAATGTAGATATACGATAGCCAAAACATTCAATGAACTCTTTGATGTGCTTATTCTGAATCCATATCTCATTTCGTGCATTTAAAGGATTTTCACTTCCTAATTGTTCTTTGTGCTCTTCAATATATGAATTCACAACAAATGAATTACGCAGAACATACAAATGTGTCTGCCTTAACATGTTAATATCTACAACATGAGACTTCCCTGATGTAATGCCTTTTCTGTACTTGTCAACTGCAGTATGATCAATAAAAATTCCAATTGGGTTAATATTATGTAAATATTCATTATAAAATTCTACAACCTCTTCAGCGACATAGTTCTCAATTATACAAGCTTCTGGCCTGTAACGATTACGAACATATCCTTTGAGTATTTTCATATATCGCTCGAAAGGATACATCCACCGCAAAAAAACTGGTCCACAGAGTTGTACCTCTCTTACTAAATAAACTATTAAGTGTACCATAATATCAAAAAATGAAGGTGGAAAGAACATCTCTAACTCATAAATTATTTCAATAATACAAACTTGGAGTGCATCTAACTTGAGAGGATCTACAGTTTTAGCACATAAAGAGTTGAAGAAGAAACATAGCCTTGTTATTGCACTCAAAAGTTTAGCATCCAAACTGCTCCTGATAGCAACAGGTAATAATTGTTGCATTAACACGTGACAATCATACGATTTTAAATTAATTAATTTTAATTCTCTGAGATTTACATGACTTTTCAGGTTTGAAGAATAACCATCTAGCACTTTTATCTCATACAAAATCTTACAGAATCGTTTTTTCTTCTCTTTCGTGAATGTATAACATGCATGTGGAAGACATGTTCGGCTGCCATAGACCTTAGGAGTAAGCTGCTGTCGAATTCTCATACTTACCATATCTAATCGTGTATTTATACTATCTTTACTTTTTTCAATGGCATTTAATAGTATACCAATAATACTTTCACAAATATTTTTTTCTATATGCATGACATCTAAATTGTGACGCACATGTAAATATTCCTAATACTCAAGGTCAAAAAATATTGATCTTCTTTTCCAATAATTTATTTTTGGAGGATCTTGACCTATGGTGCTTAAAACTTGTACCAGCTCTTTCCCATTAAGTGGGCGTGGAGCCTTGTCAAACTCAGCATTACCATCGAAAGCTTTTTTTTTTGTGAAACACATGATCTCGAGGCAACCACTTTCTGTGACACATGTAACATAATTTTTTTTCATATTTCAAATACTGTGCATTAGTCTTATCACCACAATAACACATGCATAGTAACCTTTAACACTGCATCTCGCCAAACTATTATAAGCTGGATAGTCATTCACAGTCCATATAAGTGCTGCCCTTAATGTAAATAGCTCATGCCGGTAAGCATCATATGTCTGCACTCCTTCTTTCCATAACTTTTTAAGATTATCTATAAGTGGAGAAAGATAAATATCTATTTTATTTCCAGATTGCTTCGGTTCAGATATCAACAAAGTCAATATGATAAATTTACGTTTCATGCATAAATTAGGAGGTAAATTGTAAATAACCAAGAAAATAGGCCAACAACTGTGCTGACTACTTTGAACACTGTGCGAATTAAACCCATCAGTGCACAGCCCAAGTCTTAAATTCCTCGGATCTTCAGCAAAATTTGGAAATCTAATATCGAAAGATTTCTATTGTAATGAATCAGCAGTGTGTCGCATCATTCTATCAAATACACGTACTTCACCATCAGCATGCCAAGTAAAATTTTTAGCATATTTTTTATTTTGAAATAGTCTTACAAAGCGCAGTATCGGGGGCAAATACCACAAAAGTTTTTTCTGGAATACCGACTTTTTCTTTAATGCCATCTGCACACAGCTTCCACCTTAATTTCCCATATTCTGGACATTATTCTAATCCACTATACTCATTCCGATATAAAATACAATTATTAGGATATACATTGATCTTCTCATAATGCATTCCTAACTTACGAAGCATTTTCTTTGCTTCGTAAGTTGAATTCGAAAGTTGATTGGGAGCGGTAACATATCTTTTATAAGAAAAAGTAACTCTGTAAAGCACTTGTTGCTTAAACCATTTGCTGCCTTTAAGTTAAACAAACACATTAATGTGAAAAGTTTAGTAAAGCTTTTACAGTTAGAATATAATGGACTCTTAGTCTCTTGAAGCAACTCTTCAAACTGTTCTGGAGCTTCTGATAAATTATTTTCAATATCCCAAACTAGATTTTCCATTCTATCTTTCTCGATTGTATTTTCAATGTTAACATTAGCATCTGCACATGTAGATGATATACTTCTCCCAATATTATTCATTTGTTACAGATTCACCGTGCCAAATTCATCTTTCATAAGTCTCATCAAATTTATGAAAAAATAAATGATCTTTCATAATATTGGCTTCAAATAATTTCATATTTCCACATCTCAAGCACGGACATCTTATTCTGTCATTAACTAAGCATTCATTTTTCAGTGCGAAATCTATAAAGGAATTTACTCCATTATCATATTCAAATGATCGTCTATCCATTTTAATCCAAGATCGATCCATATATAACTATATATATGATAAGGCATAATATAATTAATATAATTAATGTGTGTTAATTAATTCAGCTTACATACAAAACAAATTCTACTTATATATCAGAATGAACATATAAATAAACTGAAAAAAAACGGAATAAGTATTATTTACCTTATGTGAAATTAAGCAGAAACGATAGTTGAAATTTCTGAATCCCAATATTTTGCAATTAACCTGAAAAAATAATAACAAAATTAAAAAATAAAGAAGTAGATTTACCTTAAGAAATTAAATTTTGAATCCAAATATTTCGGCCAAAAACAAAAATGAAGAAGAAGAAGAAAAAAATGGTGGAAGAAGGTGAAGTTTGCTATATCCGACTTCGACGGGGGTATAGGGCCGAGAATACGGCTAGATCCGGGGTCGGCCGACATCGGCGAGGGAGTAGGGCCGCGAATGCGGCTAGATCTGGCGTTGGGTAGGGTGTAGGGCCGCGATGAGGCTAGATCCAGCGTTGATGAGGGTGTAGGCCGATAATGTGGCAAGACCTAGCGTCGGACAACGTCGGCGATGGAGTAGGGCTGTGAATGCACCTAGATCCGGCGTCGGTGTGGTATATCCGGTATCGGCGAAAGTATGGGGGAATGACAGCGCAAAAAGAGGAAGATGGAAGAGGAGATCGACGCGCGCAGCTTGATCCGGCTAGGTGAAGTCCACCGGCGACTAGCTACCCTCGCGTCGCGACGTACGAAAATGCAAGCTTAGAGAGGATCTAGGTTTTTTCGTTTGAAACAAATGAGCAAAATGAAGCCCAAAATGTGTATATAGAACCTTTAGACGGCGGTTGATCGAATCAACCGTCGTCTAAAGGTATACATTAGACGGCGGTTGGCTCAGCCAACCGTCGTCTAAAAGTATACATTAGACGGCGGTTGGCTCAGCCAACCGCCGTCTAATGTGTATCAATTCAAGGTCGACCAGAGGTCAACCTGCTGCCGCGACCCTCAACAGAAACTTTGGTCATCTTGGGAGATTTTTTCAGGTCGACCTCTGAGGTATACAAAGCGGTTGACGCACCAACCGCCCTCTAAAGTACTGCCTATACACGGCGGTCGCTTTAGTGAACCGTCGTCAAAAATATATCTACGGCGGTTCACATTGTCAATCGCCGTATAATGTTTTGTCGGAAAGTTTTTTCAGCGGTTTTTTTTTTTAACCGCTTTTTCTTTTTAACCGCTTTTATAAATGTGCCGTAAAATGTATATATTGTACTAGTGAATTCAATATTTCATAGAAGATATATACTATAATAAATAAAATTGTAGGGGTGTCAATTTGTATCCGTACCCGATTAAACTGCTCCGACTAGCTCCTAATCGGACGAGTATGGATACTCAAATTTTACCCTTGATCCGCACCCCGCCACGTCCCATTATGAAATGGGGCAGGTTCGGGTATAAATCAACTATACCCGCCTCACCCCGTTATGCATATATTTTCATCTATTCTTATATAGGTTTATATAGAGTCAAATAAAAAGAGTGCATTAAAAATAAAGAAATGTAAAGTCTTGCTTTTATAATATAATATTCACCATATGTCTATAATTTTTGTTGTTTAAAATAGAGTAAAATAATTTAATTTTCATTAAACATTAGTGAGAAAATGGAACAGGACGGGGCGGGGCGGGTACGAGTTTGTGAAAACTAGAATAGGGGCGGGGCGAGGAGGGGCAGAGCGTAAACGGGTGTGAGACGGGTATGAATAATATATAGTAGGACGGGTATAGGTATTTATATACTCGACCCAAACTTTTGTCATTCCTATAAAATTGGTTAACTGATTCTATCCCCTTTTTTTCTTATAAAATATAAATTTTAAAGAGCTATTTATTTTGTCAGTTTAAAATTAACTAACTTGGTTAATTTTAATCAAATATGCATATTATATTATACATAAAATTTAATATTAAAAATTAATAATAATTTACGATCACATAATTTAAAATAAAAAATTAAATTTACTTTGCATTCTATATACATATCAAAATAATTACTAACTTATATCACATTCCTCGCATATCTCAACATAATAATTAACTTTATTTCACATTATTCAAAATTTTTAATAAAAAATATCATCTAAATTTAATTTTAATTTTATTTAAATTAATTTTAATTTTATTTAAATTAATCTTCACGAACAAATATGTAGGTTATTCTATAATCTAAAATCTAAAACTTATATCCTAAAACCCTAAACCCCTACTCCTATCCTACCCTAAATTTAAAAAAAATTAAAAAGTTCTAAAATTCTAAACTCCAAAAATTCTAAATAAAAAAAACTGATCCGTCTTCTTTCACTCTCTAGATTTTTGGACGGAGAGCTTCTCTCTCTAAAATAGCGGAGGCAATGGCGGCCGTCGGAATGTCGGATGCAAAAGGGAGGGTTAGAAGGTGGCCGGCGGCTCCATTTGAGTCGTCGACGTAGGAAACCTTTCAATCATTGTGACTAAAATTGGTTTTGCCCCTTTGATTCAAGTTATAAACGAAGAATCTCCCTTGTCCTTCATTGATTCCTGCATTTCCGAGGTTTCTTTGGGGAATCCTTTTAATTTCTGGCCCTTTTTTTCGAAGTTTTGCGCCGTTGTTTCCCGGCGTCTTCGCGCCGTCCCGAGACTTTTTCCGGCGATCGGCACCGGCACCTAAGCGGCAAGGCGCGGCTTCGGGTTGGGCTGGGCGGTTTCGGGCCGGGCGGGCAGAACGCACAAAGGCCCGGGCCTGTTTGCTGGCCAATAGCAGGACGCCACGTCAGTAGTACTGGACCTCATCTGATGTTAAATGTGATAGCTTTTCATTGACCCGAAGGCAATGAATAATCGTCATAGTGATATTTTAAAAGAAAAAAATTATTGAAATAAAATGTGGCTCTTAATAGATTTCTAAATCAATAAAAAATAGTGAGAGTGATACAAAAATGAATATCCCATATTAAAAATAGAGGAGATCCTGGACTATATAAGTAGATAACGTGATCTCAAATAATAGAAACTTCTTTGGGGATAAAACTATAAATTAATGATGAAAAATTATATAATTATATATGTTCAGACTGGAATAGTACTGGAATTGGTGAAAGCCAAAGCGGACATGAAAAACTCACGGGATGTTATAAGTTTGATTAGCGAAACCGAATAATTGCTCAAAGTCGAGATCTGAGAGCTAGGCGATTAAATTCTAGGCTTCATTTTTGGGAGAATTACCTTTGGGAGCTTCTATTTGATTTCAAATTTCAGAAGTAAAGCAATCAATTTTTTTTTTCAATGGCAAAACTTTTGCTGACGTTATTTTTTGCTCCTAAATTTCAAATATTCCCCAAAATTGTTGAGGATGAATTAGTTTTCATTTTTTTGAAATGAGAAATTACCAAAAAAGTCTTAATCATTCGGGTTAGTAGTTGTTAAGACGGGAAACAATCAAGATTTTTTACGTGGAAAACTGGCTGGCGGAAAAACCACGGCTCCTTTTCGAGGAGGCTTAGAAGATCACTAGAATCGCTTTTCTTTTTTGGTTACAGTATGCTCAAAGGATTTTCTTTTTGGATCTCAGCCCCTTTGAAGGTTGTTTACATGAGATATATATACTCTGGTCTGCTGTGTCTAATCACTTCAGCCGAATAATCTACAATCCTAGTGGCGGCTCATTTAATGCCTGCAGAGAGCTACTATCTGACCTCTATTGTACGATGTACAGAGGGTACGACCCGTCAGCGGGAAAACCGCTTCCTCTTCCAGAGCAGTACGGTTCCCAACGGTCAGGCGTCTGTCAGATTAGGTCTTTGCTTTTCGCCTTGAGCTCTTCGGCGTCTGCCGTTCGGGATGATACATTTCTTGTTCGACGTGGAGGCCTTGCTTATGTGGATTCTACGCAAGCTTCTACGTGGACGGTCCAGATCAAGAAGTGGGGATCCAAATGCAATATGTCCCCCTGGTAGTCGTGAAGAGCATTGATGCACGTGTCCGGTTGCCACGTGGGTCTGAGGGGCCTATAAATACTTGTGAAGCATCGGTTGGGTCTTCTGTTGACCCGAGGAGAACTGGTGTGATGGATCTCTTTTTAGGCATAGCTGGGAGTCTTCAAGAAGAGAATCCTGGAACCAACGTTCCAGTCAGGCCGGATCAAACGGGCACAAGGCGTCCGTCTGTTCGAGAAGAAGCATCGAAGAAGCCGAGGATTCGTCTTTCCAGCGCAGGAGAAGGCGCACGTGGGACGTCTAGATCTTCTCCGGGTGACGCACGAGCAGCTCCTCCGGTGGAGGATACGATCATGGTGGCCGACGATGAAGTGCAGCCAAGGAAGGAAAGTGCGGAGGATCAGCCTTCTGCGCCATCTCTGGGGGTCCAGGATGCGCCTTTGCCGGGCCGGAGCAACGTGACCCCCGTTACTTCCTCTTCGGGCCCTTCTGCTAGTCTGGAGCCTTCGCCAGGTGGTCAGAGAGGCCCTGGGTCCGTCAGTTCGAGCGCGCAATATTTTGCGTGCAACGTCTGTTCGCATCTTGACCGGATCGAGACGCGTCTAGCGAGCAGGGATCAGGCAGCAGCCCTTGAGCAGAAGGCAGCAATCTTCGAGCGGTAGATGGAGGAAATTCTCTCCCTTCTTTGGAGGCTGGAACCGTCCGAGGCGGAGAGGACGATTGTTGACTTGGAGTCGAAGTGCGCTCGCTTCGAGGGCGACCTGGAGATGGCGGTCGCCGAAATTGAGGAGTTGAAGAGGGAGAGGGGCGTGCTGATGTCCCGAGTCGAAGAGCTGGAGGAGGAGAACCGCCGCCGAAGAGAGGTTGCCCGGACTGTTCGGGGTCTGCTTGCAGAGTCAGAGCCGGGACAGTCCTCATAGTCTTCTCTTTTTTTTTTTTTTGACTATAAAAAAATTATTTAAATGGAATGTTCGTGACATGCGCCTTTTGCTTATATATATACATATACATATTCTTTTTTGATGTGATCGTTTGGGGAAACATGAGGTGAAGTTCGCGTCAGTCCATTTTGAATTTTAGGTTTAGGCGGTTAGGTGTCAGTCCTCGGGGATCGGAACCGTCGGTTCCAAGGACTATATATATGTGAAAAAGGGGTGAGGGACCGAGTATCGGTCTTTTTTGTTCATTTCTTTCGCCCGTTCCTCCACTTGTTTGTTTTTCCAAAATGGTCAAGAAGTCGCACAGCAGAGCGAAGGACATGTGGGCTGATTACCATGCTCTTCGAGGTGAGCTATGTGTCTTACTGCCGCATACTTTCGAGACGGAGGTGTTGGAAGTGTGGGGGAGGGACCCGGATGTTGTTTAGAGTATCCGTCAGAGGGAGCAAGGTTCAGGACCTCGCCGAAAGGGAAGGTGACAGTGTGCCTCCACCACCTACGTGGAGGGCTGTTTCTACCTTTCCAGCCGGAGTTCGTGAATATTTTCAACTACTTCGGCATCGTCCCGATGCAGCTCCCGCCGAACGCCATCACTATGATCTACTGTCTTGCCAAAGAGTTGCGGCGTCGGAATATTCCTTGGAACATCGAGATCTTCAAAGCTGTTTTTTGATGGGAGGCCAACCCCCGCCTGCATGGATGTTTCATCTTGAAGGGTAGGTATTGCCAAATTTTCAAAGTGAGGGATACCGGGTTCGCAGACTGGTACAAGAGGTTCTTCTTCGCCGAACTTTGCGGAGTAAGATTTGCCGAGCCACGAAGGGTAGGTGAGGCGAGATTTCTGGGAGAAGGGATCGGTTTTGAGGACTCTCGTTTTCGAGAAGTGGATGAGATCCGAAAACGTGTACATGATGCAGAAGACTACTTGCGTGAGCTCGAGGCCGACGTGCGGGAGCACACGGGTGAGTTTTGGCAGCTCACGCATTTTCTTCCTTTTTGAATGCTAACTTTGCCTTTCGGTTTGTGTTGTAGGCCAACCGGAGCTCGAATTGGGATGGTTCCGATTCCGGCAGATAGGGAACAAAAGGGTTCCCCACGATCGGCCGGGGCCTTCTCGTCTTCCGGCGAAAAGGAGGCGCACCGCACCCGGAGCGTCGAGGGAAGAAACTTTGGCAGCGCCTCGGGCTTTCGATGAGGGAACGGATGACCTGGCGTATATCGACGACATACAAGTCAGCGATGATCCCGAAGAGCTGCAGGGGAAGCGTGAAGGTGAGATAGGTCAGACGCTGATTCGCCGGATTCTGCTGGCCCAAGTGTTGAAGAGTCCGTGGGAGGTGTTCAGGGAGGACCTCCACGAGTTGTTCCCGAAGGGAGACCGGACTCAGTGACCAGGCTGGGCGCCCAGGCTGCCGACTTGTTGGAGCAACTCATTAAGGAGGCCATGGCTCAGGAGAGGAAAGCGAAAGAGAACGAACTTCGGTACCTGGAGTCGGAACGTCAGCGTCACCTAGTTGAGAAACGTCTTCGTTTGGCGATGCGAGGCCTGGAGGAGTCCAGTAGTCGTGAAACCGAACTTCAGAAGATCTTGGAAGAGACGCTTGATCAATCTGAGCGGATCCGTGAGGAAGCGGTCGTCGAATTCCGCCAGTCCCTTGAATTTAAGGCGTTTATCAAAGGGGCGTTGGAGAGCTCGGTGAACATGTTCGGTTCCGCTCTCCTTGATCGGGGACTGGTTAGCCGTGAGGATCTCGAAGGGCTAGATATGAATGAGTGCATTCTTTTTGGGAGCCGTTCGTACCACTGTCCCTTCATTAACATGTCAGCTGAGAGGATGGGGCGGATGTTCGCCTTCGTTTCGAACATGAAGGCGGTCATCCCTCCTACTGAAGCCGAAATGGCGGGGGCCGCCGAAGGGGTTCTAGCTTCGGAGGAGGATCCAGCTTCACGTGGAGAAGGGATTTTAGAAGGGACTTCGGAAGGACCCTTAGTCGTTTCTCCACTCCGATCACGGCATCCACTGTAGGACGTACCGCGGACTCCTGATGCTGACTTGGTGGTAGATTCTGATCCAGAGGTTTTCGAGGAGGAATAGTGATCTTTGTAACTTTTTCCTTTTTCTTGTAAAACAACTTTGGTAGTGCAAAGTTTCTTGTAATGCAAAGTTTTTGTTTTTGCACTAGATTTCTGTTTATGAAACCTTTTGTTTGGTTTGATTGGGTGGGACTTCGGGAAAAGGAGTGCCTTTTGCTGCGAGTCGCGTTTGACGCTAAGTTAGGATTTTAGGCCAGGGACTTCGAGAAGGGGAGTGCCCTTGACTGCCAGTCGCCTTGGCGCTAAGTTAGGATTTTAGGCCAGGGACTTCGAGAAAGGGAGTGGTGACTTTTCATAAAACAATATGATACAGGGATTTTATGAGTAAAACTTCCTGATGTCGTTGCCGCTCCAAGTCCTTGGCAGGAGAGTCCCATCATGCCTTGATAGTTTGTAGGTGTTGGGGCCGAGCACATTACGGATGATGAAAGGGCCTTCCCAGTTAGAGCTGAGCTTGCCTGATGTCATATCACGGCCAGCGGTGTTTTTTAATTTCAAGACCAGATCGCCTTGTTGGAATGGTCTTCTGTGGATGTGCTTGTTGTAGTATTTTTCGATTCTTCGCTTGTGTTCTGCTTGTCGAAAAGCTGCCAGTTCTCTGTCCCTTCGAGGAGGTCGAGTTCGAATCTCCTTGCACTCTCATTTTGTTTTTGCCAATCAAGAAGAGCAGGTGGGTCGAAGGTGCTAGCATTTTCAACCCGGGGGGAGTATATGTCCAATTCGACTGGGATGAGAGCTTCTCCCCCGAAAACAAGCGAGAAAGGTGTTTGACCCGTTGCTGCTGTTGGCGTGTAGTTGAGTCCCCAGATTGCCGCCGGGAGCTCGGCCGCCCATGATGAGCCAATCTTGTCAATTCGCTTTTTCAAAGTGTTGAGGAAGTTTTTGTTCGATGCCTCTGCTTGGCCGTTCGATTGCGGGTGTTTAACTGATGCGAAGCTCAGGTTGATGTCGTTTTCGGAGCATAGAGTTCGAACGTCCCGGCTGGTGAAGGCGGTTCCGTTGTCGCAGATTAGGGAGAGGGGAACGCCGAACCTGCACACGAGCTGCGTCCATATGAAGTTTCTGACGCCCGTGCTCGTTGGTTTTCCATTGGCTTTGCCTTGACCCATTTCGAAAAGTAGTTTGTTGCCAGCAGGACGTGGCGCAGGTTTTTTTCGGACTTCGGGAATGGCCCTAGAAAGTCAAACCCCACATTGAAAAGGGCCAAAAGCTAGTTATGGGGTGTAGCTGAGCTGCTGGTTGTCTGGGGATGCTTGAGTAGAATTGGCATTGGGGGCACTTCTGGCTGAATTCTTTGGCGTCCTTCTGAAGGTTTGGCCAGTAATATCCTTGACGTAGGGCTTGTAGGGCGAGGTTCCATCCTGCGGTGTGGGTTCCGCAGTCTCCGGAGTGGATCTGTTCGAGTACGATTTTCGAGTCCTCCTCACGGATGCATTTGGCCAGGGGGAGAGAATAGCATCTCTTAAACAGTTATCCCTGGGAGATGATATATCTGGAAACTTTCACCCGGAGCCTGCGAGCCTTATTCCTGTCGTTTGGGAGCTCGCCCGTCAAGAGGTAATGCCGGATGTCATCCATCTAACTTCCGGGGTTGGACTCGACGTCGAAGATTTGCGGGTCTTCAAAGGCGGGGAACAGGATGTCTAGTGCGTTATCATTTTCTTCCTTGGCGAGCTCGTCTGCCAGCGAATTCATCTCGCGGGGGATGCGAAATAGGGAAGCCTGGGCGAAATGTTGGAGGAGAGTTTTAGCGAGTTGGAAATACCTCTTGAGCACTTTATCCTTTGTCTGGTAGGATCCCGTTAGCTGGTTCACCATTAATTTGGAGTCACTGTAGACATCGAGTTGTCGTGCTCTGAGTCCCTTGGCAAATTTGAGCCCAGCGATGAGGGCCTCATATTCGGCCTAATTGTTCATGACGGGGAAGTGTATCTTCCCTGATCTTTGAAGTCGAATTCCCCAAGGACTGGTGAGGACGATGCCGATCCCTTGGACGCGCTCGCCGGAGGCCCCGTCTACATGGAGGGTCCAAGGCTGTGGCTTCTCTCGGAGTTCGGGTTGTTCAGCTGTTGTGAGTTCGGCAACGAAATCGGCGAGCGCCTAGCTCTTTGTGGCTGTTCGTGGGAGGAAGTCGATATCGAACTCAGAGAGCTCTACTGCCCACTTTTGCAACCTTCCGGAGATTTCGGGGGAGTGGAGTATTCTCCGGAGGAGTTGATCCGTCATCACCTTGATGGGGTGAGCTTGGAAGTAGTGGCGTAACCTGCGGGCAGCAGAAATCAGTGCAAAAGAGAGTTTTTCGAGGGGAGGGTACCTCACTTCGGCGCCGTGGAGGATGTGGCTGATGTAGTGGATCAGATGCTGTCGGATGGCCTCTTCTTGAACAAGTACTGCCGACACCGAATTGTCGGTAGCGCTGAGGTAGAGGAAGAGATCTTTGTCTTGGACCGGGGTGGAGAGCAGCAGTGGTGACAGCAGGTATTCTTTCAACGATTGGAAAGCTTTCGCACAGTCCTCGTTCCATGCCTGGTTTTCTCCTCGAAGAATTTTGAAGAAGGGGAGGCAGCGTTCGCCGGATTTTGAAATGAATCTGCTGAGTGTCGTGACCCTTCCGTTTAATTTCTGTATGTCCTGGACCGTTTGGGGTGGCTTCATCTCTTGTATGGCCTGAATTTTCTCAGGATTTGCCTCAATGCCTCTAGCTGATACCATGTGCTCCAGGAATTTGCCGTATGACGAACCGAAGATGCTCTTGAGGGGGTTAAGCTTAATGTTGTAAGTTCGGCAAGTGTCGAACGTTTCATAGAAGTCTTCGATGTGCTGCTTCACACACTTGCTTTTGATCAGTATGTCATCGACGTATGCTTCAATGTTCCGCCCTGTCTGATGTTTGAACACGGTGTCGATCATGCGCTGATAGGTCGCACCTGCGTTTTTCAGGCCGAAAGGCATCACGTTGTAATAGAAGGTTCCCTGGTCGATGATGAATGAGGTATGCTCTTCGTCGTTTTCGGCCATTCGGATCTGATGATAGCCAGAGAAAGCATCGACGAAACTCATCATTGAGTACCCTGCCGAACAATCGACGAGCTTGTCAATTTTCGGTAAGGGGTAAAAATCTTTCGGACAAGCCTTGTTAAGATCTGTAAAGTCCACGCACATCCTCCATTTTCCAGAATTTTTTTTTACCACCACCACATTTGCAAGCCATGATGGGTAGGTAATTTCTCTAATGAATCCAGCGGCCAGGAGTTTTTCGACTTCTTCTCGGATCGCTCGTTGTTTTTCGCCGTCGAAGCTCCTTTTCTTCTGCCTGACTGGGGTTGCTTCTGGTTTGAGGCTTAGCCGATGTTCGGCTACGGCCCTCTCTATCCCTGGCATGTTGCTAGGTTCCCAGGCAAACACATTGAAATACTCAGAAAGCAGGGCCGCCAGAGCGGGCTTTTCATTATCGGGAAAATCCTTAGAAATAAGTACAGTTTTTCCGTCGGCGACGGTTACATGGTCGTTTAGTTCGACCGGTGGTAAAGCGTGATCTCTAGGGTCCATGTGGTCTGTATGGAGGCGCGCATTTATCTCAAAGCATTTGCTTGCGCCGGCCTTGTCCCCCCTGATAGTTGCAATGCCGAACGGCGTAGGGAACTTCACACAGAGGTGGTAGGTAGACATGATCATTTGGAATGCCGCCATAGCGGGGCATCCTAGGATTACATTGTAGCCGGAGGGAGCATCCGTGATGATGAAATCAATCTCCCTCTCCAGTCTTCTGGGACCCTCTTCGAGAGCGACACGCAAGGTGGCGTATCCGGCGGGTCGGTAGACGTCGCCGGAGAAGCTGGAGATCGTCATGGATGGGGGGAGAGGCTTGCATGGACCGACGCCCATCTCATTGAAGGCGCAGAGATACAGTATGTCAACCGAGCTGCCGGTGTCGACTAAGGTTCGGTGGACATCACAAGCTCCGATTTCGGCAATGACCACGGTGGGGTCATCGCGATTTATCCCACCTCTGGGAAGGTCTCCTGCGGTGAAGATGATATCAGGCAAAACAGGGGGGAGTTCGACTGTGCATACCTCCCGATATCTTTGAGTTCTGAGACCGCTGTGGTAACCGAAGATTGAAAGGTCGGCCTTCTTGCCGTCGGCTTTCGATGTGGCTGGACTCGAAGAGGGGACCCCCCGGGGATCGTCGCTTGGAAAGAGCGGTCGTGCCGCTTTCAGCAGGGGCCCCTCGATCCTCTTGTATCCGGTGAGGTAGCCATTCTCTATGTACTCGTTGACGAGTGCCCGAAAAGAGCGGCACTCGAAGAGAAGATGGCTGTAACGTTGGTTGAACTTGCAAAACTTTGTGGGATCCTCACCAGGTTGCGGTGGCTGGCGTTCGCCGCGGTTCTTGATGAAACCTTTATCGCTGAGGATCGAAAAGATTTCTTCGATGCTGTAGACCGGAGTGGCGGGACGTGGGGACTCACCCTCGAACTTGCGCTTCCCGTGGGAGGGTGAGAAATTCCGATCTCGAAAGCTCCTCCTGGGAGTGTTCGGGTCCGTCTTAGGGGCCTCGCCCTTCTTGGCCTAGGGCGAAGTGACCTCCTACTTGGCTTTCGCCTTAAGGGCCTTCGCATCTTCCAGATGGATGCGTTTTTCGGCGCGGGCCCTCGCCTCCATGAGAGTCTTCGGCATGTTGTCGACGAAAGAGTCGTACAACTCCCCGGGCAGAATGCTGTGGACGAAGATCATGGTCGATCTGTCGTCCGTGGTGTCCTTTGTCTCAGCGTTCATCTTTGAGAACCGGTCCACATAGTTGTGGAGCGATTCATCTGGAGCCTGCCGTATCTGCCACAGCTCGTGGATTCTTCGACGTTCTGAACCTAGTACGGAACTGTTCGGTGAATTGCAGGAAGCTCTGGATGGAGCCTTGAGGTACTTCATCGAGCCAGTCCAGAGCCAGGCCCGTCAGAGTGTTCCTGAATAGACGGCATTTGTAGGCGTCTGAGACAGAGTCGCTGATTGCCAGGGCGTTCTCGAAACACTTCACATGCGGGGCCGGGTCAGTGAGGCCATTGTAGTCGCCGACTCGGGGGGCTTGTAGGTGCGTGGTGCTGGCGCCGCCATTATGGCGGGCGAGAATATTGTATCTAGTGGCGGAGCCGGTGGATACACTTCAGGCCGACTTCGACGGCAGCATGGGCGCTGGTCTCTTCTGTGGGCATTTCGACGCGCTCGGCGCCTGGTTGCTGAAGCGAGCCTTTGAGAGGCAGAGCTAGAGGAAGGGGTCTCTGCTGCTGAAGGAGGGCTGGTAAGTTAGCGAGGAAAATGTTCATTGTTTGGGTGAGGGTGGCGACCGTGTTCGTCAGTATCTGAAGCTGTCGGTCGTCCCTGGTAGGATCGTCTTGGGGAAGGCGTGTCGCCTGTTGTTCGCCAGGTGGTGGAGGAACATTTTCGTCATGAGTGTTCTCCATGGGTGAAGGGATCAGGTTTGATCCTGCGTGAGGGCACCAAATTGTTAAAACGGGAAACAATCAAGATTTTTTACGTGGAAAACCGGCTGGCGGAAAAACCACGGCTCCTTTTCGAGGAGGCTTAGAAGATCACTAGAATCGCTTTTCTTTTTTGGTTACAGTATGCTCAAAGGATTTTCTTTTTGGATCTCAGCTCCTTTGAAGGTTGTTTACATGAGATATATATACTCTGGTCTGCTCTATCTAGTCACTTCAGCCGAATAATCTACAATCTTAGTGGCGGCTCATTTAATGCCTGCAGAGAGCTACTATCTGACCTCTGTTGTACGATGTACAGAGGATACGACCCGTCAGCGGGAAAACCGCTTCCTCTTCCAGAGCAGTACGATTCCCAACGGTCAAGCGTCTGTCAGATCAGGTCTTTGCTTTTCGCCTTGAGCTCTTCGGCGTCTGCCGTTCGGGATGATACATCTCTTGTTCGACGTGGAGGCCTTGCTTACGTGGATTCTACGCAAGCTTCTACGTGGACGGTCCAGATCAAGAAGTGTGGATCCAAATGCAACAATAGTTGTTAGAAAATTCTAATCAAATGACCGAGGTTGATATCAGGTTATTCGATATTTTTTTAGACTTAAAAAAGGATGCCATTCTTATTGGCCTTTGCGATCAAAAGCATATTTTGATTCGTTTTGTGATCGAATCTGATTTTTATTGTGTCAAAAATGATCCTTTTATCTTAAGGATAATATCGAAAGTGGGAACTTAATTTCTGCCCTATATATATATGAGTCACCTGTTGTTTCATTTCAATTAAAATTTTAAGGTCTAGTCGTTGAGTTTTGGTCTGGTTTGAAGCTTTTTGTGACCTTCTTAAGTAGACCGATACATGTTGACAAATCTACGGCTAATTTGATTTGATCTTTTGTTGCCCACATTGTGGTGGAAGTTGACGTTACTAAAATTTACTTAGATAAAAATTTTTAATTCTCTTGACGGTAAATGTGATTTTATACAACCTGTCAAGTTTGATAAATGCCCCTCTCATGTTGTACGCATTATTCTAAATTAGGTCATTTTACTAATATTTGTTACATCAAAAACCCTGAATTAATGGTCAATAATCAAAAAAGCAATCATGGTTCGAAAACAAATTAACCATTAGAAACACACGTACAACGAATATTGATCGAGAACGAATATTGATCAAGAAAAGTCACTGCCCATTAGAAACATCTAACTGTTTGGAATTCCATGAGATTTAGAATTCAGAATATCAGATTTAGAAACATCTAACTGGTTTATTTCCCCTTGGAGGATTTACATCTTTGAAGTTTTTATGAGGCTTCTGGTTTTCAAGATGGAATTCCATCCTTTGATTTTTCTAAAGATGAAATTAATATTATGTCTGCCCCTTTTAATCTCTCCATGATTGGCAAATTTCCTTATGGCAAATCTCCATTGGATAAAATTCGGAAATTTCGTGGGACTTCTGATCTTGCGGGTGAACCTTTCGTTGTGCCTATTGATACAAAACATGTTCTTGTTTCCCCAGTGAAGCAGGACAGCAAAGAATATTGCGACCTCTTCTTCCTCGTCATCTCCCAATCCTCTTCTTCCCTTCTATCGTCTTCTACTTTTGTTCTTCTCGTCTTTCTTCTTCTATTTCAATTTACCTTCAACAGTTAATTGTAATTTTGCTAGAATTGATACTATCGTGAAGTATTCCTTGGTTATCTTCATCTGTCTTCTTCTTAGTTGTTGTAGTGCCTCTGGAATTATAGCTTGCTGTGAAGTTTACGTTGCAGGCTAACATTGGTATCAGAGTAGTACGACCCATGGCTCCTAAAACATGCTCTCAGGAGAACAAGCAATTGGGGAAATCACTCAAAGCCTAGTCGTAGAATCTCGCAGCCAGTTGGAGATATGATAAAGGCGCAGTGCGATATAATCAGAAACATTATAGATCGGCAAAATGAATCAACCATAACCCTAGCAGATGCCATCAGGTCTCTGGAGAGTAAATTTAAAGAGGAATTTCTTGCCTATAGAATGGAACACATAGATGATAGATCGCCTTCCAATTCTACATTCCAACAAGGTATTCTTCCAACCCCAAGTTCAATACCCCTAAACCAACAGCAAGCTCCAGTTACATCTAATTTCCCACTGGACTCCATGCTAACCCATTTACTAAAGGTGGAATCTCTCAAATTTTTTGGAGAAAATGTAATGGGATGGGTTTTTAGATGTAAGCAATTCTTTGAAATTAGTCTAACTACTAATGATTGGAAGGTCAAGCTTACTTCAATTTATTTGGATGGAATCGCTTTAGAGTGGCATCAGAATTTCGCCAAATCTAATCCAGCACCTATAGAATGGGATGTGTACAAGGAAGCAATTAAAGAGAGATTTGGAAAGGCATCTTACAATGACCCCATGTATGAACTTAGTACACTAAGACAAACTGGATCTATTCAAGACTATAATAATCGATTTGATGCTCTTCTTACGCGTCTCAATTTGTTGGAGCCCTACACAATCAGTTGTTATTTTGGTGGGCTCAAGGAGGAATTACTGAGTTTGGTTCGTATTTTAAAACTAAAAACTCTGAGAGAAGCTTTCAATCTAGCTAGAATTCATGAGGGGACCCTAAATCATCAGCAAAAGAAGTATAAGAGCTGGAGTAAACCTGTAAGTGGTGCATTTGGAACAAGCTCCTCTGAAGGCGTAACAGTCAAAGCTTATTCTTGTAACAATCGGAAGCAGTCGCGGTCACCTACATTAAGGGAAAATTCCTGGTGAATGTTGCCAAATCATCTGTTTGATGAGAAAAGAGCCAAGGGACTGTTTTTGGTGTAATAAGAAATTTACGGTCGGTCATCAATGTAAACAAAGGCAAAATTATCATATTACAATCATAGATGATGAAAGATGGGAAGGAGACAGTGAAGGAGATGTTATTGAAGCAGTTGGGGCTGAAACTCGAGAGTCAGAATCTGAAACTAGAGTGTCACTCAATGCTCTAACTAGAATCCCTTCCTTTTGCACCATGACAGTGGTTGGTAATGTGAAGAAGTCATTCCATATACTGATAGATATTAGAAGTACTCATAATTTCTTGGATCCATTCTTATTATCTTCTGTTGAATGTGCAGTTGAAGACATTTTGATGGAGTGCAGGGATCAATTTGAGACGATCCTAACGCCACTAATTCTAGGATAATGCTTAAGTTTCTATTTATATATATATATATATATAGGAGATTAAACTAAGCTTTCTAAATGTATTAAATACAAATATCAGCATATTCATATAAGAAACATAAAATAAATGCGATGATTAAACTTTTAGCCCAACAAATTTAGGAAATTTATGCGATAAGATATCTAAACTATAAAATTCCAAGAAAATTTAACATATATGCATTTCAATTTGAAATTCCTGCACATGATAATTTTAACCTAACCAATCAACATATAAACCTTAACCAAACATGATATGAATCTGTTTAGGACAGGAAATTAATATGAATTTAATAGTGAATTTAATTCTAGAAACCAAGTACAGAAAATTCATCTTTACTATGGCTTACTGTGAAGGAAAATGACATGATCAGAGCATTGCAGAAAATTCAGTCTATTTGAGAACATAGCAGCCAGCAGGAATTAATGGAAAATACTGAGCTGAGAATTTCATGTAAACAGCATCATGAAAGGGACAAAGCAGGGAAAACACACAGCAGGACTCGAAAAAAATAAGAAATGCTGTAAGTAAACCAAGGAACTCGAAGTCTCAGCCCTCTGCTGTAGCCTCAGTCGAAACCGAACCGTCCGTGAAACAAGTCGCAGCCACCTGCTCGGCTCTACCAATGGAGAAACGCCATCACAGCCACCTGCTGCAGCGTCGGCGTCAAATCCATGATCACCTGCCCGGATCTCCTCAACCTTTGCTCTGAATGTAGAATTGCTCTCTAAAAAAACTCCCACCTTGCCGTAGTCCCTGTCGACTGCTTTATAGGTATTAAAACCTTCTCTAACACCCCTTGCCGAATAGCTGCTCAACAGCAGTCCCAAGTCAAAGAGCAGCTCAACAGCAGCCCCAAGTCGAAGAGCAGCTCAACAGCAGCCCCAAGTCGAAGAGCAGCTCAATAGCAGCTCCTTGCCAAACAACTGCTCAACAGCAGCCCCAAGTCGAAGAGCAGCTCAACAGCAGCTTAAAGAGATCACCAGATCGTACTCTTCGTACTACTATGTCAACTCAGCATTTAAGACAGTATGGGAGTCCACTCCCTAATCGTCCTTTGTAGGAATAGGTGTCAGATGTGACAGACCGTACCTATTGAATCACCTCTTCTCCAGGCTATAAAAAAGGGACCCAGGCTCTCTCAGAGGAGGCGACTCTTTCTCTACCCTCACTCTCTCTTGTACTCATTTGGTCTCCCATTAGAGACCCTCAAGCTTTGTAAAAGGAGATGGGATTAGTGGATTCAAATCGCCTGGACGGCGTCGTGATTTTTCTCCCGGACACTCGAGTTTCCACGTAAAAATCGTCGTCTCATTTCTCTTTGTGGTGGTGCATTTTTTGCATCAACAATAGGAGAGGGAAAGCTTGGGCGGAACCAATCGCATACCCAGACTCAGCGGAGGAAGAGCGCGGAAGTGGAAGACGCCGACGATGTGTGCGGAAGAACTGGCCGACTACGCAAAGCACGGAACAAGCGGCGCCATGAGCAGATTCAGAGAAGCCTGACCCCATTGTAAATTAGGGCTGCTTTAATTTGTCTTGAAAATTGTAAGTGAGCCCTCCAGGTTCTACTCCTTCACAAACAAAACCATTCATGCTTTGCCCATTCACCAACAGAGCCAAATATGTTTAATTTGAATCTAATTTGATTCGAATTGAATTCAACTCAATCCAATTGAATCAAATTGACCTAAAATGACTCAAACAAGACTCATACTAATCCCAATTTGATCGCAATTGAACCTTAGCTCAGTATACTTGGGTTCAATTGAATCAAATCCAACCTAATTTGATTAATTTGAATTTAATTTGACTCAAATTGAATAATTCATTTTGAATCTAATTAATCTAAATTAATCAAATAAAACTCAAAATAATTATAGAACACCAAAGTGGGCATTTTTACCGACATAAAAATATACTGTTCGACTCAATAAACAACCCAAATAAAATATGTTGAAATGAAGATAACTATATACAAGACTAGAATTGATATAATTTAGGTCTGAGACCGTAAATTATATCTGTGGCATCGATGTGTCTGATCATGCACTGCATCACATTCCAGTACAATATGTTGTTGTGGCTAATGGTGAGAAGGTACCTATCACAAGAAAGGCCAAGAATTTTCAATGGCACATGTAGGAAAAGTGTATAATGGTTGCACTCATAATGCCCCTTGATAGCTACCACATGGTGTTGGTAATTGAATGGTTATCAGAGTTTGGTGAAGTTAAGTGCAACTTTAAGGAGTTGAAAATGGAATTCAGCATGGTAGATAGACACATATAATGTTAAGCGAAGCAAAAAGACCATTTATGTAGATGGTAAGTGAAAAACAATTTAGGAAGAACATTCAAGATGCATCCATAGTCTTGTATATACAATTCTATCACTCAAAGGAGGAGTCAGCAGGGTTTGCCAAGAATTCTGATATGCTCCACAGCTTGAGTGGACTACAACAGCAAGACTTGAACTCTTTGTTAGCTGGATACAAGGTAGTATTTTCAAAACCTAAAGGATTGTCACCTTCTCGTATTTATAATCATCGAATTATCCTAAAGAATGGAACAAATCCTATTACTGTGCGCCCTTACAGATACCCAGCTCTGCAAGAAACAGCTATAGAAAAGCATTATAACAGAAATGAAGACTGCTGGAGTTATTAGAGAATGTACAAGTCCATTCTCCTCTCCTATTGTACTGGTCAAGAAGAAGATGGAACTCGGAGGCTATGCATTGATTACAGGGAGTTTAATTCTAAAATCATAAAAGAAAATTTTCTTATTCCTGTAGTGGAGGAACTGCTTAATGAACTCCATTGTTCGACTTACTTTTCAAAGCTGGATTTGAGATCTGGTTGCTGGCAGGTGAGAATGTTTGAGGAAGATACAATGGCGGAGCCATATTAGCATCAGGGGGTGCAGTTGCATCCCCTAATTTTTTCTTTTTTCTTTTTATTCCTTGATTTTTTTAACTTACATTCTAAATTTCATGGAATAAATATCATATCATAAATTAAGATAATAGGCTGAATAGATATTTAGATAATTAGATTAAAAATATATTTAGATAACTTATAATTTTAATTTTTTATATATTTCTCATAAATTGTTCAATGTATATGTCATATACATGAATTTCATGTTGAAGGAAATCTATCAATTAAAATAATTTGTTTGCATATTTAATATTAAAATTAAGAAACTATTATACAATCCTAATAAATGATCAATTGACTGATCATAATTTAGAATTATAATTGACTAAATTATTTAGTGGATTAACACTTAATTCATTGAATAATTTAGCATATTAAAACTTTAAATTATAATTATTATAATATTGTCACAAATAATTTATTTATCTCTCTTAATTTGAGATCTTGGCTCACTGAGGAGATATCAAGAAAATAGTGTTTAGGACTCATGAAGGGCACTACATGTTCCTATTGACGCCCTTTGGGCTACCAAGTCCCGACCATCTTTCAAAACGTTGTGAATTCTATTTTTAAACCATTTTTTAGAAAATTTATTTTGGTATTTTTTGATGATATATTGATATTCAGCAAACAATGGGAAGGCCACCTACAACATCTGAGATAGGTATTCAAGATGAGAAATATCGCAATCAAGAACAAAAATTTCAGAGTAGAAAAATGACAATTCAAATGTTAAACAAAATTGCATGCATGCTGATTTAAACTTAAACATGATTGGATAGATGATAAATTTATGAATAGATTAAGACGAGACATGTTCTTCACTAAATGAGATTCAAGATTAAAAAATAATGGGAAAAATCACTTATAATTACTCATTAGTAAGTAAATTAAGTTGCAGTACAGCACAGTTGTAGGTCAAACATTAATTCAGTATTTTTTTAAAACAAGGTTTGCCTAGATTTGGAGTGCTTAAATTGCATGGACGGGTTACATTTTTTGTGATTGACTTGAGTATAGTCGCCTTAAAGGTGGAGACCTGGTCTAAGGCAAGGGTGGACAATCAATTTGGTGTGGAGTCGATTTTCTCGAATGAGTATATGCTAAGTAAAATAGGAAATGAGAAAATAACACTTACCTCTGAAGAAAATTGTGTTGCATTAAATTAGAAGTAAGCATAAATGTTGCTTAAATGATATGAGATCCTCAATTAACTCCATGTCGGTGAGTTATGATCTCATCTTGAATATCGATGGTAAATCCTAACAGTTTGTGTAATCTTGGTGCAATTGGGGTCCTTAGTCAACACTATTTAAAGGTTAAAAGGGAAAAGTGTGTTGTTGCTACTAAAACTATTGATTATCTTAGCCATAGAATCTTGGCTGCAGTAGTGTCCACTGATCCTACTAAAATCCAAGCTATCTTGGAATGGCCGACTCCCAAATTCATCAAGGAATTGCGTGAGCTTTTGGGTACCGGAGGTTCATTAAAAAATATAGTGTATTGAGTACATCACTAACAAAATTACTCAAGAAAGATAATTTCAAGTGGGAAGCTCAACCTCAAGAGTCCTTCGACAATCTTAAACAGGCTCTCAGCTCATCGCCAGTACTAGCATTGCTAGACTTTTCAAAACCATTCATCATCAAAGCAGATACTAGTGGAACTGGGATTGGAGCCATTCTAATGCAATCGGGTCATCCTATAGCTTTTTTCAGCAAGGACCTATCACAAAAGCACCAACAACTACCTGTATATGAAAAAGAGGTGCTATCTATGGTGGTAGCTATCCAAAAATGGCTCTCCTACTGGATAAGAAATCACTTAAAATTAAAACAGTTCATCAGAGCATCAAATTTCTAATAAAGCAACATATATCAACTTTTGCCCAAGAAAGATGGCTTTCTAATCTAGTTGGATGTGATTTTGAAATCCTGTATAAAAGGGGGCAAGAAAATGTCGGGACTGATGCCCTATCTAGAAGAGATGCAAGCTCTCAATTGCAACTTCATACCATCTTGCAACCTGACTCCACTGAATTAATGTCACAGATTGAAGTTAGTTGACACTCAGATTCATAGCTAACAGAGATCATCAACCAATTGAAATAAGGAAATCTTATTAACAAACTTTATTCTTGGAGCAATAACAAGCTATTGTGGAAGGAAAAATTAGTGGTTGGCAACAACTCAAGTCTTAGAAGGAAGCTTATACCACATGTGCATGCAAGAAGCAATGGAGGCCATTTAGGTTATCTCCCTACACTACATAGACTCAAATCTATGTTTTATTGGAGAGGCATGGGAAAAGTTACCAAAAAGATACTCAGAGAATGTGAGATGTGCCAAGTCAATAAACATAAAACCACCGCAATACCTGGGCTACTACAACCCCTATTAATTCCGGACAAGGTATGGACAGACGTCTCCCTAGATTTTGTTGATGAGTTGCCAAAATCGAGTGGTAAGGATACTATTTTAGTAGTGATGGATAAACTAAGTAAATATGCCCACTTTGTAGCTCTTTCCCACTCTTATTCAGCTGTTGTAGTGGCACAAGTTTATTTAGACAATATATTTAAACTGCATGACTTGCCTGAGAGGTTGAGGTTCTTTAAAGTTAGAATTTATTTACAATATTTTTATCGATCTCAAGGCTTGGATGCAATTTATCCTCTATAATATGTAGCATAAATGCCGTGAATTAGTGATCGTTAAAGAATAAGATGAAAGCCGAGATTCACTAAAAAAAAAGATGAAAGCTGAGATTAAGGTAGAAAAATAATGATAAAATAGATGCAAGTACAGGAAATAAGAGGGGCTCACATATAAAAAATAATTATTGCATATGTTTGACAAGCATTTGTAAATTTGTGAAATAAATGATTGCATGAAAAATAAATTAGAATAAGAGAAAAATTTTAAAAAAATTAGAAAAAAAGTGTCGTGATATTGTAAAGGCCTGCTTGGCCCATCATGTTTTAATTTTGAGATAATTACCTACATGCTATACTATTTAATTTTATTTATAATTTACCCATCTATTTTTAGTTAATTACGCTATACACACTCAAAATATTATAAAATCTTACATACACATATTTTAACTTATTTCTATTATAATGAGTAATCATTATTTTTCAATAACCTAACTATAGTTAAATTACAAAAAATTTAAGTCATTTATCCTATTATTTTAAGGATATTTAAATATATTTTGAGTGAAAATCTTAAAACTTAATATTTAGGTGGCAGCAAAGGAAAGAGACATCCGTGACGTGAATTAATTTTAGAACAAATCAGCGCTTTAGTGTGACATTGAGGAAGAGAAAAATATGTACCACTAAAAGTAAAAATATAATTTTAATGATTTACTAACAAAATATTTTTTTTTAAATAGATTTTGATTAAGTTTTAACTCAAGTGTATGTATATATATAAGATTTTATAATATTTTGAGTGTGCATAGCATAATTAACTAAGAATGAATGAGTAAAGTATAAATAAAACTAAATAGTGTGGCATGTAGGTAATTATCCCTTAAATTTTTAGTTTTAAATTTTTTAAATTTCAAATATATATTATTTTATATCACATTCTTAAAAATCTCAATATTAAAACCAAGTTTTTAAAATTTAATTGAAACTACTAATTTTCAATAGTTTTGGTCGAAATAGATCCTAAAAACTACCGAGTTTCAGTTTCGGCCAAACCTCGATAGTTTCAGCTGAGTTCAGTCAAAATTTAAACGAAACAGTTGAAACTCATTTTTTCTAAAAAACTAATATTTAATAATTATTATTAAAAAAATTTAATTTAAATTTATAATATTTAAATATTTTATAAAAAAAACTGTAACTATTGATATCAAAATTATTGATACTGAAATTACCAAAACTAACAAAGTTACCAAAATCGATACTTTCATCTTATGATTAAAATTGAGTTTTAAAATATCGATTAAAACATCATTTTATTTTACATTCTACGTAATTTTTAATAAATTAATTTATTTTATTTATATTTTATTTAATTTTTAATATAATGAAATCACATTATTTTTCATCATATATTTTTTAAAATGTTTTATGTATAAATATATATATATATATATTTCCTTTGAATAAGACTATAAAATGCTACAAAAATTAGTTAGGGTGTTGTTTTCTTAATTATTTTCAACTTCTCATTGAATCCATGATGCAGGACAAAAATATCTCACTCCACGTAGTTAGCATGCATGATCCCTAATCTCTTTTTTTTTTGGTGAGCGCCCATGCGGATCAATGCTTTTATGAAATTTGTGGCAATTTATAATCAAGCAAAATTGAGATAAAAATATTTTTTTAAAAAAATTATGAATAATATTAAATAAAAATAATTATAATCTTAAAATATGTGAAAAATATGATATAAAATATAATTAATTTAAAATATTAAATTTTATAGGTGATATTTTTTGTCTATTTAAAATTAATCAAATTAATTTTAAATAAGTTAAATGAATATATTCTAATGTAATATATATTTAGCATTAACACTTTTAACACTACTGTTAATTTCATTGTCTATTCCACTATGTTGTTGAGTTTCATTGGTCTCGTTTGATTCGAATTTTTTTTTTAACAAGAGAAAAAAATTAATTTATTTTTTAAATTTAATATTAAAAAATTTTATTTTAATATTAAAAAAATGCATAAGATGTGAAATAAAATTAATTCTGACTCTGTTTAATAATAAGAAAAAAAAGAAGATTTGGTTGAAATTTTTAGCTATTTTTGAAAAATATATATGATATGAAATAAAGTGAATTGATTATATTAAAAATTATATAGAATGTGAAATAAAATTAATTAATTTATTGAGAATTGTGTTAGATGTAAAATAAAATGATTGTTTAATATTAAAATTTGTGTGGGATGAGATATAAAATAATTTTTAAATTTTTTTTAAAATAAATTTAAGATTTTAGCCATGGCTAATTTTAGCCATGATTTTTAGTCCATTGCCAAATAGGACCTAAGATTTAAATTTGTGTTGGATATGCAATAAAGTTGATTTTTACAGTTGAAATTTGTATTGAGTCAAAAAAATACTTTGAACCAAACGAGATCCACCCAAGTGTTTGCCTGCCCGACACAGATGAGCTGAAGGAAAGGAAAATTTATCGAGTGCAGGACTGTCTGTACCCTTCGACGCCCAATGAGCACGAATGCATATGACAGGTACCAATTAGATGCACTGCACCAAATAACTTTTTGAAGAAAGGAATCCATGATAGAAGAGCTGAGAAGAACACCACCACTTTGCCTCGTGTAAACAGAACCTTACCATCCTTGTTCGAAAGAAAGAGATCAATGTCGCAGTTACTGGCTCAGAGAAAGGGACACTTCTCCTTTATTTAGCTTTTTTTTTCTCTTCCACCGCCTCTTTCCCTTCTTCCTCTTTCTTCCCCTCTAAGAATTGCATCCCCACGTTCCTTTCTCCTCTTAAACCCAATTCCCATTCCTCTTCCTACCTTGAGGCATCTCGGAGCCCACGGAGTTCCACAATCATGTCAACGGATTGGGGACCGGTGATTGTTGCGACGATCCTCTTCATCCTGCTGTCGCCGGGGCTCCTCTTCCAGTTGCCGGCGAGGATGAGGGTGGTGGAGTTCGGGAACATGGCGACGAGCGGCATCGCCATCCTTGTCCACAGCATCCTCTTCTTCTGCATTCTCACCATTCTTGTCATCGCCATTGGAATTCATATTCATGCTGCTTGAATCAGTACTAGATGATCTCCATGAAAATTTCTTTTTTTTCAAACTCTGCCAGACTTTCTGATTGTATTCTCTCCCTCAAAAGAAAGAAAAAAAAAAAAAAAAAGCTTTCATAGCAATTTCAATTTCATTTACCAGTTACAACTTTGCACTTACGAAGATCCCCCTAGAAGAGAATTTAGGGAAAACAGAATATAAGGCAGATCTGGTGCAAATTCACAGTGAAGCAATCGCAAAGTTTTTTCGTAAAATCGAAGAAGCCTGACTGAAACATCCACAATCGTGTACGCAGAGATCGAACTCTTCGAAATTTTGGAAAATCCTAGTTAAAAACCCTAGAAATTTCCCCACAAATCGTTCTGATTCGTAAATCAAAGATACAGGGTACTCGATACAATGTAATATTGCAAAGGATACAGCCATTACAAATCAACACGCAAGCAGCAGATGGTGACATTAACCAGAAGTAGAGAGAAAGGGAGGGAGAGAGAGGGGGGAGGGATCTGGAAAACCCTAACCCTAGATGCCGAGGCCTCTAGCCGGTGTAGATGTGGAGGTGAAGGGCGACGATGATGATGGAGAAGAGAGCGAAGAAGATGATAGTGTGGATGAAGATGGCCTTTCCGTTGGTCCGCATGCTGCCTAACTCCGCCACCCGGTGGTTGCCCGGCAGCTCGAAGACGAGCCCCGGAGAAAGCAGGACGAACAGCAGCACGCCGACCACCACCGGCGCCCAGTCCGCCATCGCCGTAGAACACGAGCAGGTGAACTTCTCGCGGGCGAGGTAACGAGAGGAGAGCGCCGGCGAGCAAGCGTGAGAAAGAGAAGAAGTGGGCGAGGCGAGGCGGCGAGATGCAAACAAAGTTCGGGAATTTCTTTCTTTTTATTTATGAAGAAATGAATTATTCCGCCTCGTATTCCGAAGCCACGTGTATTATCGTTGAAGAATTAAAATTGCCACTAGGTCCCTGTAGTTTGAACCCTTCAACATCATTGCCAAATAATTTTATTATATTACACGTAGCTCCTATGTGTGATGAAAAATAGAAACAATATTTTTTAAAAGGTCCTTAAACTTATATAAAATGATTCAAATTTTTTGCAAAATATTTTCAAAAAGGCTCCAACTCAAGGAGCCATCAAAAAGATTAAATCAATATTATAATGGAAATACGAAATAACACTTATGCAATAGATATTTAATCTGTGGAAAGGAATTGAACGAGAAATTTTAAAATTAATAAAAATGAAATTTGATCTTCAAAACAAGGACTGAGACGCAATTTATCCTGAATCGAATATATATATAAATAATTTTGAATCTTTTTTTTTTAATGTCTTTTGAATCCAATTTGTTTCCAAATGAAAATTTAAGTTTGGTTTAAAACAAACAACCAACTTGGGCTTTTTTCCTGAATTATCTTTAATTTTAATTAAAATTAATTTAAAGATTACATTATATATAAATTTTAACATTAAATTAATAATATTTAAAGTATAATATATATTTTAAAATAAAAAATTAATTTTATTTATATCTTATAAATATCTTAAAATAAAATTAAAATTATTTTAAATTTATTTTAGAACTCAGAAAAAAAATATTATATCAAAAATTATATTTTATTTTCTTTAAAAAAATAAGAAATAATTTATTGTCATAATATTTGTAATATTTCTGAATATCAACTACTAGGTCTCTCTAATTTCAGTACATGGGCAATTAATTTTTCTATTTTTTAAATTAATAAAATTGATAATCTAATTTAAAATAATATATAAATAAATTCTTTGATATTAATTAAATTATTAAATAGAAGACTTTAATTAATAAATAAAATTAGCTAATTAAAATTTTAATTGAAAATAATTTCTAAATTAATACAATAATTATTAGAAATAATAATATTGATTCTCTTTATTAATCAAGGTTTTAAAAATCGGACCGGACCGGACCGGCCGGTTCAACCGGTCGAACCGTGAACCGGTCAGCCAACCGATCCGGTTTAATTTTATAACCGGATCCGCTTAAAACCGGCCAGAACCGGTCTAAACCGCAGTTCAACCGATCTAAATCGCAGTTCAACCGGTCAACCGGTGAACCGGTACGATTCGACCGGTTGAGTTTAAAATTAAAAAAAAAAATTTCCTAAACTCTGGGTCCCTAACTCAGCCTCCGTTCTGCGGCCTCTACCGCGCGACAGTAACGAACTCGCGATTTCTCTTACCTCGCACTCTCCTCTCCAGCCCCCATCCTTTCGAAATGATTTAGTATTTTAGTATTTTAGTATTTTAGTATTTTAGTATTTTAGTAATATGAAATAATGAAATGATTTAGTATTTTAATATTGATAAAGTATACATTTGTTCAGATTTTTTAATAATGTACTAAATATTATACTCAATTTGTGATTTGCGAATATTTTGTTGGGTTATTGTTATTTCGATTTGCTTGAAATTATTTTTTGAGTTATTGACATAAGATATTATTTGTTAAATTCAATTATGAAGCATTTATTTTATGTCTAATTATTGTGTTAATGTGTGAATAATATATATCTTAATTATATTCATATTATATTTTATTAGCTTTTTTAATTTTTACTTCATCCCGGTTCGACCCCGGTTCGACCATTGAATCTTGAACCTTTCAGTCTACCGATTCTGAAGCCGATCCGATTTTCAAAACCTTGTTATTAATACTAATAATGCGATTTGCATGGTATAAAAAATTAGAGGATGGAGATTTAATTATATACCAAAACCAAATGATCTGATTGTTCTTATCCGCAATACCAGTATTCTTGCATCCAACCTATCAATGAAAGTATTGATTTTGTACAATTTAAGGTGTTTTGATTTAATATTATTTTTATATTAGGTTACATTATCTAGACATTGTGATAGCTAAATGTAATCTTTTAAATAATAATTTTATAATTTTTTAAAAAATTATCTAAAAATATTTTTTTATTAATAATTATTTTCTCTGAATAATATGAGAAAATATCAGAATAATATCAAACCAAATGTTTCCAAAATTTCTTAAGCTTTTAAAATTTCAAGGTTATCATTTGCGGCAAAACGAAATTATTAGACTTTTTTTGCCTACATATTAAATTAAACAATTTACAAAAGTCAACTAAAAAGTATCACCGTATATACGGTCTAACAACAATCCTGCAATGTCTCTTTCGATGAATATGTTGGTACGATCAAAAACAGAGATAAAAGGCTGGCTCCAGGCAGGCTTCTAAGCCGAATAATGAGTGGTGAGAGGAGCACAAGAATAAACCGTTCCGATGTGTATAAGTAGATAATATGATCTCAAATGGTAAAAACGCCTTTTGGGATAAAATTGTGAGGCTAATGATGGAAAATTTGTTTGGGCTGGAGTAGCACTGGGATGGGTGACCTCCTAGGAAGTTGCTCAAGTTACGTAATTTTTTTAAAACCAAAGCGAATAATACCTCTGTAATGAGATCACTGGATGTTACAATTATAATCATTTAGTTCTTTCTGAATTTATCTAAATCTCAATGCTAATTTAAAGTAATAACCCAATAAGCATTTGACATAAAAAAAAGAAATACAAAAATTAAATGATAGTTTCTAATATAAACAATAGTGTAGCTGACGATTGTGTGAATTTTGAAATTCTAATCTCTCCAATTTACAGAATTTTTTGGATCAAATTTACTCTAAGTGGTGAAATTAAATCAAGAAATTGATGCAAAATATGCAATTCATGAATAATTAATATGGAAATTGTTTATTTAATTTGAGCAAATTACACAATTCAGCTCTAAAATCAAAAATCATTATTCAGTAGAAACTTTCTGTAAATTTATAGAAGCGAAATGCTTATGAAATCACTCCCAAATCGATCATGTCCTCCGCTTTCAGCATCGAGAAAATAATTCGAAAGGAAACAAGGAAACCCTAGTTGAAACCCGGAGATGAGATTTGAGTCGAAGAAGAGGAGTCAGGGCAGAAATTATCCGGTGTAGACGTGGACGCCGACGGCGAGGAGCAAGATGGAGATGAGGGCGAAGTAGATTACGGAGTGGACGAAGATGGAGCTCCCGCTGGTCTGCATGTTGGCGAACTCGGCCAGCCGATTCTTGCCGGGGATCTGGACGAGGAGCCCCGGCGTCAGCAGGACGAACAGCACCACCGCCACGAACACCGGCCCCCAGTCCGCCATCTTCGTCGCCGATCGTCGGAGAGAGATGTAGACAGAGAGAGAGAGAGAGAGCAGCAGCAGAGAGCTGGAGATGGGAGATGAGAAGGCGAAGGGCGGCTCCCACTTGGATATTTTTGGTGCGAGCGAGTGCGACGCCGCTGAATTGATCATGAAAATTATTTGGGCAAATTAAGCTGAGGTCTCTGAGTTTAACACTTAATATCATACAGTTATATATTTTTAAAATTATAACATCGGAGTCCCTGAGTTTTAATAAATTATCAAATGAGTCCTTTTTAATTTTTTTATTATTAAAATTTTTTAAAATTACCGTTTTACTCCTGTGATTCTCTATCTCCTCCCGATCCGGTGCGCGCGCGAGCCTCGCTGCTCACGCGCGTGCGAGGGATCAGGAGGAGAGAGAGAGGCGACCTCTCTCTCCTCCCAATCCCTCGCACGCGCGCGGGCCGTACGGCTGCAGCCCCCGCGCGTGCGTTGAGGAGAGAGAGGAGCAGGAGTAAAATAATAATTTTAAAAAATTTTAATTATAAAAAAATTAAAAAGAACTATTTGATAATTTATTAAAACTCGGAGACTTCGATATTATAATTTTAAAAATATGGACCTGTATGATATTAAATCTTAAACTTAGGGACCTAGGCGTAATTGCCCAAATTATTTTAACCTCAATTTTTTGAATTATTGGAAACTCAAAATTCGTTTGAAATTAATTGGATTCGATTTTTATCACATTTAAAATCAACTTATTCAAAATAAAATGAATTTAATTCATAATAGATTTGATTTTATATCTTAGTATGTATTTGGAGTTAGATATTATATATGAATTTGTTTTAAAAAGTACATATGAATGAATTAAAATATAAAAAATATAAATTGAACAAATAAAGTTAATTAAAATAATATATATATATATATATATATATATATATATATA
>JAEMOT010000745.1:621202-632941 GCA_019297695.1 Apostasia ramifera
ATATATATATATATATATATAACAGTACATGGCTCTATTTAATTTAAGAATCAACTCGAAGTTGAAAGAATTTTAAACGACTTGAAATAAAATTGACTCAAACATAAAAATTAAAATTTAGATACAAATATACTCAAACTGATCTTGCTAACAACTTTAGGTATAATTGAGCAACGGAGGATGGTGATTGTAACATTCCGTGATCTCATTGTAAAGGTATTGTCCGCTTTGGCTTTTGAAAAACTGTGTGCTTGAGTGCTTCCCAGGAGATCACCCATCCCAGTGCTACTCTAACTCAAGCACGCTCAACTATGAAATTTTTCATCATTAGCCTCACGATTTTATCCCAAAAAATGCCTCAATCATTTGAGATCACGTTATCTACTTATACAACTCAGGATTTCCTTCCCTTTCCGATGTGGGATGATTCATTCTTGTGCCCCTCTCACCACTCATTATTCGGCCTAAAAGTCTACCAGGAGCCGCACTTTGCCTCAGTGATTCTTTTCTCTTAGGACATCACCCGGCGATCACTCCCCGCCTTCTTCAGCCACGAACATCACAGTGATAGTGAAATATATATATGTATATAGTATATATAAAAAAAATCTAGCATATGACTTCAATAATATATTTATATAAGTAAAGAAGAAAAAATGCAAACCTTCTTCGAGAGTAATTGATGGCCGACAGTACCAGAGTAAAATTTGTGACTTGTGAGCTAGTGCCATTAGGACTACTCTCGCTAAATTTCGTGTTATACACAACAATTATTCATAAGCAATTATTGAAATGTGGTTAAAAATATAAAACTATAAATGTCATGCTCTCTTTTTCATACAAATTTTTTTTATGATTTTTTTTTAGTAGAACATGGTAGAGTCCATTTTTTGAGATGATTAACTAGACATCAATATCTCAATTACATTGCATTTATACGTATTTTACACCACCGCTCAATATTTCTCTAATATATAATATTCTTCTAGGCTCCTATGAGCTATGCTCAAAAAAAAAAATTTTTTTAACGGTCGTCAACTCCTAAAATTAAATATTTATATACATTATTTCCTATTTTGAATGTAAATTTACAAACATCACTCACTCATGCTAATTTTTATTTACTATTTAATACTTAAATTCAATTAAGTTAATATGTATAACTAAAATTAATCTATTTCTTCATTTTAGAAGTAATTTATACTATTTATGTTTTAAATTTTTATTTTTAAATTTTTTTTTATTTCAAATGTTATTCATTTTTATGATCTCTATTTTTTTTTATAACCCTATTGTTGTAAAAATTTTTAAAACATGTTAAATGTAATCTTAATTATATGTGTTTAACCTTAATTAAAAAAAATATGTAAATTTTAACTTTAAAAGTATTTTTTAAATTTTTTTTAAAAGTAACAAATATAAATTTTTCATTAAAAAAATAATTAGGGCAACAAGTCAAGCCCAATTAAATTATGTAACTACAATAGCAATAAATTATAAGAGGCAACAACAAGCAATGAAAAAGAAAAGAGGGCCTAGTAGTTAGAATAAATTGTATTATTGGATGGTGTCATGTCATTTTCATGTAACATGCCCATCAGAGTCGATCCTGATCCTATCAAGTCTGACTCCATCGGACCCAATTCTGATCCAATTCAAGAACAGATCCGAGACCACCGGATCGAAGAACTGGACCAAAATTAATAAAAAAAAAAACCTAAAAATTTAATTAAAGTTTTAAATTGTATAAACTTTTTGATCACCAATTAGGTTATTTTATGTTTTAATATAATTAACTATACTCTAATCTTAATTTAAGTAAACCAAATATCTCATTTTCTTTAGGGGATGATATATTTTAAAATTTTGAAAGGAAAATTCAGATAGATTGGAAGGATATAAGTAATTTTTTTTTTTCAAAAAAAAAAATATTAACCATATCCATAAGTAGGTTCTCCATGATTAAATTATCAATTAAGGGCAAAAATCTAGGTCACAGTTGTACATAAAGCTGAAAAAAAAGACTGCAATAATGCAATTCATGCAAAAAGCCAGCAACTACTAGCTTGATTTAGCCTCGACTTTACTCATTCACAAGCCATAACTAGAAGAAAAAATTAAATTATTAAGTGCGGCATCCCGCCACTACACCCACTCAACACCCAATCAATACGTGCCATGCAGGCGTGCGAGCACACCAGCTTGCCCACGTGCGTAACAGCGAGGAAATACTATTTTCTCACCATTTCGTGTCATTCTTTCATCGTTTTATAAATTTCTTTTTGTATGACTATTTTATTTGATTTGTATGCATATACTTCAATAAACATCTTCAAAAATTATTGATACAAAGAAGCAAAATGTTAGTATAAAGCATAAAAAATCATATATTTTATAGGGACAATTTTCAAATTTGAATTAGCATTTTTTCGGTCCTTTATTGACTTTATATACACATCAAATTAGGCGAAATAGCCATATGAAAAACAAAAACTTTTGCAAAACGATGAAAAATGACACGAAACAGTAAGAAAAAGGCGTGAAACGATGTTTTCTCGCTGTCACACATGCAAGCAAGTTGGCGGGCCTGTGCGCCTGCGTGGCGCACATTAATTGGACTCCAAATGCATGACGCGACAGTAGGCCACACCTAATAATTGTTCCAACTAGAAACACAACTATATCCACAAGCTTAATAGTATAGGAAACAACATAAATATTGCAAACATGAAGTCCAGAGTAAGAAAATGATAACATTATATAATAGAAAATCCAGAAGCATGAAACATCTTTAAGATGTAGATTTGACAGAATATTCAGATGCCAAACACAACATGAAAATTGTCACAGTTTAGGAGGTTTTAAATGAGAGAATTGCTTACACTCTCCACCATGAACTGGCCTGAGAAGAGCCAAACCTTAACAAATATATCAGAACCCAAAAGCACAGAGTATTGATGGTCTTTTTAATACTCTTTTAGCAGGTAAAAAAAACCCACCTTCGAGCTTCGGTAACCACAAGGATCTTAGGCGTAATTCAGTCTGAAAATATCATTCAACACATAGAAGCCACCCTGTGGAGTTGGGATCAAATGAAACATCTGCAACAGAAAGACACCGAAGTAATTCATCATCGAATCACAAATTAGATTTTCATATAAGGATAGCATGCTTCGAAACACAAAGGAAAACAAATTGTAGATTTAAAAGATTAAATCCAACAATTTTCATGTAATCAAAGGAGAAGTTTAACCACAGAGAAAACTTACATAGTAAAAATTAGAAGCTTCTGATAACCAGACATCTGCAAATATAGCTTAGTTCCTAACTTCCATACACCTACTTAGATCATCTTGCTCTATCATAAAATCTAGTAAGAATTGAGAACCAAACCTGCTAACTGTTGGTATTGGCTTAAGGCCAAGGCCTTAGTTTGACCCTACTTTATTTTTGAAATATGGCTTAAGCCTTTTTTATAGATTAACCACAAGTCAGTACAAAATTCAACAAGTTGCTCCCCTTTGAGGATGTGACAAAAGTCAATGAGCAAGGGCATTCCCCTAATGTGAGTACATATGTAAGGGTGTTAATACGGATCGAAGATCGAAAATCGATCGAAAATTGAATCGATTTTAGATCGAATCGAAATCGAGTCGATCTAAATGAGCCGACTAACGAGCCAAAAGTTCGGCTCGGTAATAATTTCGAGCCGATTTTGAGCCGGGTAGGCTCGGCTCGATCCAGCTCGAAATCGGCTCGAATTAAAATACATTTTATATTATAATTCATATATATAATATATGTATATAATATATATTAAATATAATATATATATGTTATATAATATATATATTATAATATATATATATATATATATTATAAACTGAGCCGATCTTAAGCCGGATCGAGTTGAGCTTACCCGGCTCGAGATCGACTCAAAAAAAATTGAGATTTGATTCATTTTTGAGCCGGCTCGAAAATGAATTGAAATCGGCTCAAAGTCGATTGGAATTGACTCGAGCCGGCTCGAAGTCGAACACAATCGAGCTCCAGTTGATTTCGAATCGATCGAAATGTGATCAATCCGATTTCGAGCCGATACTGGCTCGGCTCGAAATCGTATCGGTAGCAGCCCTATACATATGTTAAGTAATTGATAGCACTATTTAGTTGTAATCTTAAAAAAGGACAATATACTAAAGAATTTGTTGGAGCATCTTGTCCTGATTTCAGTTTTGATTGGATCTGCCCTAAAGCTGCGCCGGTACCTGTTTTTGGGTTAAACCAACACACTTCATTTCCTTTATTTTAAGGTTTTAATCAAGACCACTACCCACTGAGGCTAACTTTGACCCAATAGTTGTACCATAACTAAGGAACAATAGGCCACGTAGAGCTAATATGATAAACAGACGCATAGTCAACGAATAAAGATCAACTGATAAGCTTGACATTGGGGATAGGTTATCAACACAATGTAATTAACAAAAGCAGCATATAAAACATTGAATTCTAATTTTCAGACAACCAAATTATGCTAAAGCATCCAGTTAATCTATGTAATACATAAATAGAAACTTTAACATAAAGGCTAATCCTAGTAGTTTTTTTTTAGACGAAGCTAATCCTTAGTTAGTTATGAAAAAGGAAATTGTTAACATTAAATTAATAATATTTTAAATCTTACACAACTTTTAATATTAAAATTAACTTTATTTCACATCCTATATAAATTTCAAAATACAAAATCAATTTTATTACACATCCTACACATATCCCAAGATATAGCAAACTTTATTTCAAAATTTTCACAAATCTCAAAACAATAACTTGACATCAAATATTATCTTTTACCCCCATTAAAAATAACCTCATTAACAAACAACCCCTAAGGGTGTGTTTGTTTGTAAGGTTAAATTTAAGAAGGTTAAAATTAAATTTGAATATAGATATTTTTTTTATTGAAAATTGTGAATGATGTAAAATAAAGTTTGTTATTATGTTGGGATATGTGAGGGATGTGATATAAAGTTAGTTATTATGTTGGAATATGTGAGGGATGTGATATAAATTAGTTATTATTTTAGTAATATGTGTAGGATGTGAAATAAATTTAATTTTTAATATTAAATTTTATGTGTGATGTGATATGCCTGGTTAAAATTAAACCAGGTTAATTTTAAACTCCTAGACAAACAGGGCCTAAATAATCAAATGAAACAAAAGGTCAAGCCATATGAGCCATTTCTCAAGAGCGGTAAGGTCAAAATCAAGAATAAAGCAAGGATTAAACTGTTACGATCCAATTGCAAGGTATGGGACTTGAGTCCCACATTAGAAGTATGGGATTCTAATGTGGGGTTTATATGAACTTTGGGCTCTCCACTCCCATGAGCTAGTTTTTGGGGTGTGGTTCTCCCAAAGTTCATATCAATTGGTATCAAAGCAATACACTACGTGTCCGAGTTGCAATCGAGCGGCGCCGGTGGTGACGCCGGTATTGCAGTGTTCGCCCGGGGCTAGAAAGAGCTAGCGCAAAGCCAGCCGGCGTGGGCGCCGGGACTGCGGAGCGTGGTGGATTGTTACGATCCAATTGCAAGGTATGGGACTTGAGTCCCACATTAGAAGTATGAGATTCTAATGTGGGGTTTATATGAACTTTGGGCTCTCCACTCCCATGAACTAGCTTTTGGGGTGTGGTTCTCCCAAAGTTCATATCATAAACACACAAGAACACAAGTTGCAAAGACAATACAAGGAAAACTAAATCACTAAATTATTGTAATATCAACCTTATTCTATATATTATAAAAAGCCAACGGGCAGAAAACATTCTTGGCAAGAATTAATCATCTATTTTAATAAGTTACAGCAATGACAAGTAAATTTAAAATTGAAATTAATCAAATTAATTTTCATTGACAATAAGATAGTTCAACTTCACAAAGTAAGGTTAGCACAACTCATAATGCATGCAAAGTTGAGCTATTGATCTATGTAACTTAACATGGAAACAGCATTGATATATACACACAAATATAATTGTGGTATAAAACACATGCATTGCATCAAAATACATCCAGAAGTTGAAAGGACAAATTTCACAATCTGCTTGACAAAATAGCCGTTTTGATTTCTACAATAGCATCTAATGAAAGAAATTCCCGCCATTCCCCAACATATGCGAAGCAAATATTCACAACTTTGGCAAAGCAACTTATGTAATTCAATTAAGGTTACACTTGTTTTACCCATTATTTACAAGAAAACTTGCCGGTGATTTAACTCTTTTATAGAGAACAACCATGGGTGACTTTTTCCTCAAGGTTAAGCTCTTTTGAGTCAGTCCATAAACACAGATATTCCAGTGATCTGAGAAACGGAGCCAGAAAACTTGAGGCAGAAAAATGTTCCTTAGGGAGGGAGCATAAAGAAGACCTTCCTTTCAGAAATCGTCATCATGACAGACTAAAAAATCATAGGTGGGAATTTAAATGCATACTTTGTAAGGCGATGAGGAAGAACTTCCCACAGCCCCAAAGAAATCATATCACAAAAGAAGACGGTTCCATCCTCGTTCGTAAGAACCAAAAAACAGTCACAAACGAATCAACCTTTCAGTCCTTGTTTGTGAAAACCTAAAGACCACACGAGCAAGGACCGACATTGTCCTCCTGAAGAGATGCCCAAACTCATTCACCCAGCAACCGAAGGCCAATACATACAAAGCACCACAACTTCCCCAAAGACCACATGAGCAAGCACCAACACCATCCTCGTGGAAAACCTGCAGGACTTGTTCACCCAAAAACCAACATCTAGTACAGGACAAAACAGGACCAAGCACCACAACTTCCCAGAAAACAGCTGGGGATGCCTCCACTGGATTGGCTGCATTTCATGAACACCATTTCACACCGCCAAGAAAATAATGGGGAACTAAGGCAAATGATGGAAATGGTCAAAGGATCCAAATCAATGTAAATTCAATACTCAATATTTTACTTAGGCTAAATTTAATTAATTAACCTCACATATCACAAATCTTAAGACTAAAATATAACTATATTTCATATATTACATATTAAGTTTAAAAAAAACTTGATTTTATAGTTTACACACATACCAAAATAATAACTAATTTTGAAACTTAAAATAACTAACTAATTTTACATCCAACAAACTTCTCAATATAATAACTAACTTTATTTCACATCATACACAACTTTCAAGACAAAAATATCACCATATAAGCTTAAATTTGAATACCCTTGAGTTAGTCCATAAACAAAAATATTCTAGTGACTCGAGATAAACAAACCACAGGTGAACAATTAGGAATTTATGCATACTTTGTAAGGCCATGAGGAAGAAACTTCCGAAGGCCCCAATGAAAACATGCCACAGAAGTAGATAATCAGATGTAAAAAACTAAAAACAATCTAGTGAAACTTAAAGTTTTTTCATAGTTTTCTAATCTGTTTCCATCTTGAAGCCTTTTTCTTTGCACATGTGAAAGAGTGACAAAGATTAACACCCACATGTATTATATAGAAATTCAAATTCATTATTGAATTCATGATAGTGAACATCACATCCACATTCTATTTATTATGGCCTTCATAACACACACACGCGCGTGCGCGCGCTTTGATCACAAAAAAGGAACATCAGGTCAAAAATAGGAACTTGAGACACCTAAAAGAAATCTTGGATCGAAAATACAACCGACTGAGTTTTGAGACTAGCCTCAAAACTAAGAAATGAAGCATCAAGGAGAGACACTATGAAAGAAGAGACATGCCATGATATTTGACACCACTGAATAAAACACATCAGGATAAGAAGCCTAGGCCAAGTTCGGTAAACCCAAAGTTCTCCTTTAGGGAAGCCTCCTTGAAAAGACATATAAAGAAGGCCTTCAAAAGAAATATTCCTTAGGAAGGACAAAGGAGGCTTCCTTTGTCGAAACTTTCTTGAGGATGATTGAAGAATTCCTCAAGGAACCTTTCTCGAAGACATTATAATAAATCACAGGTGAGTATTTAGATGCATATTGTATAAAACCATAAGAAAGAAGCTTCACAAGGCCCCACAAAAACAAAACCACAAATGAAGATGGGTTTCGTGCGTTAGTTATCCTATTCTTCATATTTTTATCTTTACATTTTTTCTTTGTTTTCATCTCTCTTATGCAGTACTACAAACAACATACCATAGTTTGAAATGTAATACTCACATTACTATTTAATTTAATATTTCAACTTATGACAAGATATAAATATTTATATTACTAAAAATCTTTTCTACGAATATTTGTTGAACTCCAAATTATAAGTAAATTACTTACTCTACAAGTCATCATAAATAATATGTAGATTTTCAATGTAATTTCATTATAATAAATTAATACATGATGCTAGCCTAGCTTATAGCAAAATCTGATGAACCACAAATTCTATCTTAGATGGTTTGGACATCTAAATCATAGGCCGATTGAAGCTCTAATTAAAAAAATTGAGTTATTGGATTTTGCCCATGTACAAAGAGGAAGAGGGAGACCAAAGAAGACATGTCAAGAAACTATAAGGAGTGATCTTAGTTACTTAGACCTAGATAAAAATTTGATAACTGATAGGGCGCAATGAAAACAAAGGATTCATGTAGCCGACCCCACTTAGTGGATTAAGGCTTGATTGTTGTTGTTGTTGTTACATGAACGACTTTCAAACACTCTGTACGTTATTCTGAAAAGCTTTGAGCAATTTTTTTTTGTTTTTTTGTTTTTTTGTTTTTTTGTTTTTTTGTTTTTTTGTTTTTTTGTTTTTTTGTTTTTTTTTCCAGAAAGTTCCTGGTAGGTTTTATATATTCTTGCAGTAAGATCAGACTCCATTGCAACGACCTGGACAATTCATTATGTCATCTTCTGTGTCTCTGTTGGAGTTTTCTTTATGGAGAAAGTTCACCATTGGCCTTCCCAATAAGACAAAAGCTCTATTTTCTACTTCCCAGATGGACATGGTGAGCACGCATCATCTCCCCCAGATTCCTCAATCTTAAGTCTGTTACTATTGCAGCACTGTTTGATGGTATCAGAGAGGATATCCTGATGACGCATTGCATGATATTGTTGATATATTTGCTTTCCTTTCATATTTATAGAGTTTCACATGTATAGAGGAATACTGATAAGGCATCCTATTTTGTTGCTGATAGGCTTGTTTAATGCAATTTACTCAAGGATGGGGAACGCCACTCTCAGTTGATTTTTGTGATGTGGGTAGTGACGTTCATACTCATTATTTTGATGATTCATAAGCATCAGCAGGTTTTCTAGGGGGGAAGTTAAAAAAAAATAGATATTAAGCATCTCTTATCAGTATTAGTGCATCCTCGGTAATCAGAACTATAGGCAATCTACTAGATAAAATTTTAATCGATCTATGAATATAAATCCTCCCCACCTAGTGGGATTAAGGCTTGGTTGTTGTTGTTGTTGTTGCTGTATGAATATAAATCCTGAGGAAGAAAAGAGGGCCAGAAAGAAGAACAAAATGAAGAATCAGAATGATTCCAACAATATCCTGATTATAAAATAGGAAAATCGTTGGATATTTCTGAAGGGGAAAAAATCTCAAAGTAACCTTATGATCATCCCACAAAAGATCAATCCATAATCAACAAAGTGTGGTCAACGACAAATCCAACCAGAAGAATATATAGCCAGTATTACATGGAAAACTCGCTTATAATGACAAAATGAGGTATAAGTGTCTCCAAACCTGGCTGAACTTGAGCGCGTACTGCTCGCCGGCGAGCTGGAGAGAGCCGCTCACGAAGACGAGCACGCCTCCGACCGGGCCGGAGGGCTGGCAGTCGATGGTGGAGATATTGTGTTGGCACTGTTGAAATGGAAGGCCGGTGAGCTTGGCAGTGATGGCGGCGGCCCCCTGCGTCTTCGCCCCCTCGAACGAAAGCATCGAACTCTCCTGATACAAGCCGGCCAAGCCACCCCGGTTCGTGTCGAACGTGCGATAGTAATGCTCCACAAAGGCACGAGCAACCGAATCGAGATCCATTTCAGTCGCCGTCGATCGCCGCCGATCGCCGCCGATCGCCACAAGAAAAATGTCGAAACCCCAGCCCCTCTCGATTCGCCCCACTCTCCGCCTTCATATCCCATCCCCCTCTCCGTCGTCGGAATTGGAGAAATTACTTTCGGCAAATTAAATTAAGGTTTCATAAATTTGAGGCCATCTCATATAAGTATCTACTTCGGAATTTATTTCAAATGGGTCCCTTGCACGCTTTTTAGAAAAAATGGCAGCTCTGTTTGGCAAGGACCAAACTAATAGTAATTTAAAAAATAATAATAAAAAAAATTTAAATCATTCTACATAAATTTAAATATAAAAAAATATTATTTTACTTTATATACTCAATAATTTAAAATAAAAATATCAATTTTATTTCACATTCTAGACCAAAATATTCAAATCGAATATTTTGATCTAAGATGTGAAATAAAGTTTATATTTTTATTAAAAATTATTGAATATGTGAAGTAAAATATTATTTTTTATATTAAAATTTGTGTAGAATAATTAAAATAATTTATTTATTATTATTATTGTTATTTTTTAAATTAGTATTATTTTGGTCTTATTTTGGTCCTCGCGCCAAACAGGGCATCTGTATAGTTTGAAGTTAAATGCAATTGACTCCCAATCTCATAGACCTGTTCGTAATTTTGTCATCAGATGTCATATTTGAGTGCAATATAAATTAGGAAAGGCTGCGTGCTAGATAAGCAGCGCTACCAGCAAATTTTAAAAATTACAAAAAAAAAAAAAAAAATTATGCTCCCCTAAAAATGACTTTTATTTTCCGTAATATTATATTTAAAAATATATAAAATGCAAAATAAAATCAAAAAATGATTTTTTGTGTAATGTTTTGCTCAAAAGTTTTACAATTCTGTTTAAATTTTAGTTTCGGTCACAAGATTAACGCATCGATTTTATTAATTTTAAAAATTTTAATAGTTATAATACCAATAGTTTCAAAAAAAAATTTATAAATTATTTAAATTTTATAAATTTAAATTAAAATTAATAATATTGAATATTATTTTTTGGATATGCATGATTTTTAATAGTTTCAGCCGAATTTCGATTGATTTTCGACAATTTCGCAAAGCTTGATTGAAACTGTTAAAACAACTGAGTCTCATTTTTGGAAGAGGGATCAGTTTTAACAGTTTTGATAATTTCAGTTGAAACGATCAAGTTTTGGCCGAAATTGAAACTTGGTATCATTTTCGGATCAATGTTCACCGAAACCTATCCGTAACTATCGAAACTCAGTCGTTTCAACTAGAGGTGGTAAAACGGGTTGGCGGGTTGGGTTTGACCAAAACTCAAATTAGATTCGACCTGAACAACTCAACCCAAACTTGACTTATTTATAAAAATGGGTTAAGATTAGTGACTCGAACTCGATCCGAAAATAATTTCGAATAATAAAAAAGGGTAAATAGCATCTGGGTCCCCCTAATTTACTCGTATGGGCAAATAGGTCCTCAAATATTTAAATGTAAGCAAATTGGTCCTCCAATTTGATGAAATATGCACGTAGGTCCTTGGGCCATAACAGACGTTAGAAATCACCTCTCTCTCTCTCCTCCCGATCGCCGCGCATGAGCGACGCAGCCGGCCCCGGCGGCGGCTCCGGCAGCCG
>JAEMOT010000745.1:633062-663497 GCA_019297695.1 Apostasia ramifera
CCGCGCGACGCCCGCGCGACCGTCGGCGGGTCGAGCTGACGTGTCCCGTGCGCGGCGTTCGGGAGGAGAGAGAGAGGTGATTTCTAACGTCTGTTACGGCCCAAGGACCTATGTGCATATTTCATCAAACTGAAGGATCAGTTTGCTACATTTAAATATTCGAGAGATCTATTTGCTTATACGAGTAAACTAGAGGGACCCAGATGCTATTTAGCCAAAAAAAATGATCCAGCTAAGTTCCAATTAGGATGCCTCTAAACTATTTTTGAGTTGGCTCAAAAAATAGAATACATAATAATGAATTGATCATTTTCGACATAACCTAAATTTGTAGTTGTTAATCATGGTGCTGATTTTATGAATTTTCATATTTATTTATATTATACTATAAAAATTAAAACCTAATTATTTACTTGTAATATGAATTTGTTTAGATTTCAAATTTTCTTCTGCTAACAAATTTTTTAATACAATTTCATACTAACACACAATTTTAAATTTACATATAAACCCCTAAATCCGCGTAAAAACAACTCCAAAATTGCACAACAAAAAATAAATTATTTTATTGCGTGCGTTTAAGTCCAAATACATTGTTTGTACAGATTAAGAGGTTATGTGTGAAGTTATCCTTTTTTTTTAATAACAAAAAAAGTAACTAGAAAGGAAGTTAGGGGCGTTAAAAATATCTGAAACTCCAAACTCATTCAAAATTAGTTTGATTTTTGAATTGATTCGAAATCAGTTCAAAAATTTAGAATCGAATTATGAGCTACAGATTTTTGATCGAAATTTATTTCTAGACGATTTAGAGTTGGCATTGGCTTACTTGAAACATAATTTAATTTGGCTCGAAATTATATGTATAGCATAAATAATATTGATATATAATATAAATATATATATATATATATAATTTAGTTAGTAGTTTAGCGGTAGAGTAGAGGAGATTTAAGACTTATTTTTTTTAAAATTTAAGAATCAAATTCTATTGAACACATAATATTTCTATATTTTTTTATAATTACGAGCCGATTCGAATCATGATTCTTGCCGGCTAGAAATGACTTAGAGTCATTTCGAGTAGAGCTGGCTCGAATCATATCTCATTTTGATTTTGAGCAGATTTCGAGCCGAGCTGAACTTGAAATTTTCGATTTTGAGTTACCTTCGACTCGCTCGAAATCGGCCCGATAACAGCCAAGAAAGAGGACTGAATAATTACCTTTTAATTTTAATTGGACCAAATTAAGACCATATTTTATTTCTAATCTCCAGCAAAGCAAATCTATTTCTATTTTACAGTTATATAAAAGTGTAAATTATACTCAGATTTCTAAGTTTAACGCTTAATAATACACAGATCTATATTTTTAAAATTAAATATGAGTCCCTGAGTTTTAATAAATTATCAAATGAGTCCTTTTTATTTTATTTTTAAATTACTATTATACCTCTCTCCCCTCTCTCTCCTCCTGATCCCCGCGCACGCGTGAGGCTGCGGGGCCGCTGGCGTGTCCGGCGGCCACGCGGCGTATGTACTCACTTGATAAAACTCAGGGACCCCGATGTTTAATGTGAATCTGTGTATTATTAAGTTTTAAAATCAGAGATTTGGATGTAATTTACCCTATATAAAATTATGAAGAGTCCATTAGTTGAGTAGGCCCTTTTAACAAAGGCCTGTGAGCAAAAAAGAAGAGATATTAAACTTAAATAAAGGGATAAATTACATATTGATGTCTGAGGTTCAAGAGATTTTCATGTTGGTGTTTGAATTTTAAATTATTTCACTTTAACCCCTAAAATTATGATTTCAAATACAAGATATTATTGAGCAATTAAGATCATTGTTGATAAACTTCGTTGACGACTCAGTGATTTTCATCATTATCTAAATAGAAGTCGCACCAATTTTTGAATCGAAATCGGGTATTTTTACTATAAAAATAAAGAAGTCAGGTACTTGAACGGATATGTTCAGGTTCTCGATGCATGAGTTTGGGTTGTCACGGAGGATCGACTATCAACCGTGTTTAAATGCTGGAGATTAATTTTCAGTTCAGGCAGATTTTCTTATTTGCCTATAATATATATGACACGGATCTGTAAATTTTAAGATTAACACAATTAAATCTTATAAAATTCAACATTTTATGAATATTTTATGAAGGTAAATGACAAAAATTATGAGAGGAGAACTCCATATTGCAACTTGCTCTGTTTGGCGCGAGGACTAAATCAGGATCAAATCAAGACCAAAATGCTACTAATTTAAAAAACAATAATAATAATAATAAATAAAAAATTTTAATCATTCTACACAAATTCTAATATAAAAAAAATATTATTTTACTTCATATACTCAATAATTTTTAATAAAAATAATAATTTTATTTTACATTCTAGACTAAAATATACGATTCAAATATTTTGGTCTAGGATGTGAAATAAAGTATATATATTTTATTAAAAATTATTGAGTATGTGAAGTAAAATAATATTTTTTTATATTAGAATTTGTGTAGAATGATTAAAAAAATTTATTTATTATTATTATTTTTTTTTTTAAATTAGTATTACTTTGGTCCTAATTTGGTCCTCGCGTCAAACAGGGCCCAGAATGGGTCAAGTATGAGCCATTCAACTATGAGCAATAGATAAATCAGATGAAATAAAAGAGAATATTCCAGCTAAAATAAACTACAAAATAGTATTTTTTTTTATATATTTAATGAAAAAGAACATATTCAAACTCAAAATACTCAAAAGGCACTGCTGGCTTCTTCTGGCTGGCAGCATTCTAAATATGATATTCATATTGAATTAAGTAATTAGGTCATATAAATTTTACATTAAATAAGTTTATAATTTCATTTTTAACAATTTTCGTTTAAAATATCATTAAATTTATGTTTACACTTGGGTTCAGCATTGCATCTCAGCTATACGCGTGGCACCTAAAGACTTATTCAAATTTTATTATCTATCGTCTTATAAGATATTTGGTTCATCGGTCACGATATTTGACTAATCATATTTTGTTTTTATAGGAGCATTCTGTGATATTGGAGATGATGTTTGGGCAGTCTCACTTCTCAGTAACATCAGCAATGATGTTTGTTTATCAGCTGTTGGTGCCTTAGTCTAATGAAGACAGCCACGACAGCACAGCTTCCACTAGCACTAACTCCCACCAATCACATAAATCAAGGACTCGAGTGCTCTTGCCACTATCAATGATTTTTTCGGAGCTGACAATGGTGGAACTAGCCGTATGAATCAAGTGGTTACAATATTCCAACAATATGGAGCCGAGAATACAACATTCCAGTCCGAAAAACTCACTGAATTTCACTACAGGTAATCTATAAATACCTCTGAGCGGAACTCCAAAGAGGGACAGATGGAACTTGTATTCTTCACTTCTTTTTTCTTGTACTGGTCCTCTGATTAAATGTTTTTGGGCTTTAGTGAAATACTTTTTTCTGGACTCTTCGGTAGACTTAGATGAAGCTATTCCTAAACCATCTTAAATCTCTGTGTATTTTTCTGGATGATTGCTATTTCTCTAATACTGAGGTTCTGAACTAGAAACGTTATATGCCTCTAATTCTCAAGATATATTAAAATTGATAATTATGTTGTTATAGTATGACTAAGTAAATTATATTATTTGCATTGATTTTTTATTAAGCTAATTTTTGTAATCAATTCAAGAACTTGGGCCATATAATTTATAATTTTTTACAAATTTTTCAGATTGATTCTTGTACCAAAATAATAAACTATGTGCTGTATGAATTAGGGTATTTGAGTCATAGTAAATTTACCTAAAAATGTTTGTTTAGTCAGAATATTTTGTATATAAATTTTAATATTATATTTTAATTATATTTCATATCATATATATATATATATATATATTAAAATAAAAATTAACTTATTTTATTATTATATAAATATTAAAATAATAATTAATTTATATCATATTTTTTATATATTTAACATAATAATTAAATTTATTTCAGATTATACATAATTTTTAATAAAAAAATATCTCACCTAAATTTAATTTAAATTTTTATTAAATTTAATCTTTATAAATAAATACACTGAATATACATGTATTTTAAAAAGTAATTGATAGTATCTCAATTATGTTCATTTTAATATTTTCAAACAAGAAATCAATGTGTTATGTATGTTTGAAAGTTATTACCTTTAGAATTTCATTAATATTTGATGAAATAATCAATATAGTATATATCTTAAAGATAAAATTATTTGTTAAATTTCTAATTACTAACTTACCAACATGCTTAAGCTTATAAGTTATGTTTTATAAATAATTTAATAATTTTACGTGCTCTTTTACGGGCCAATTTTTTTTGTTTTGTAATATGAAGTTCAGCATTGGTACATTTTTTAGCTTGTGATTTTAAATTTAAGACATTCTTGCTATAATACTGTGATATAAGTAAATAACATGATCTTGATATATAAATGCACTTTTTATGAGCGAAGCAGTAAAGCTAGCGATAAAAATTTTACAGTGAAATAAGCTTAAATTAGGGTACAGTACTGGGACGAATGTGTAATCTCACAATTTTAATTAACATAATACTTAACGATATTTTAAGATTATAGTCTCATCTTGTAATTGATAAACTCCATTTCTCGACGTAGAATCATTTATCTTCGTGCTTTTCTCATCAGGCGTAATAGCCTATCAGGAACTGCGTCTTATGTCAGTACCTTTTTTTTTTAAGATGTTCGCTGACAATCACTTTCTGTCTTCTTTAATTATGTGTTATTACATGTTATTTTTTAGTTTTTATATTTTTTTTAATGTACCCTTGATTCAATAATTTTTACTGCATTTTCATTACTCATATAATGTTTTAACCATGTCATTCATCATTCCCAAATTTTAATGTTTTCAATTTTATTGTTTATTTTTTATAATAATTTTAATGCTTCTTTTATGATGCATTGGCCATGCATTAAACTACTCTTCAATGTCCTACCAAGCATAGGCCAATAACGAGTCAAGTTCAAGTTGAATTTTATCGAGTTTATTTCAACTCAATTTTAATTAAAATATTCATGTTTGAATCGAGTTTAATTTATGTCCACTAAAATTTATTTAATTTCAAGTCAATTTTTATACAAAATCTTGCTTAATTTTTTATTTTATTTTTTGATTTATATATTTATTTTACATAATATATATTATATATATTTTTTTAATTAAATTAATATATGAGTTATATATATACATATCTTATATTATATATTTATGTATATAAAATGTCTTAACATACATCTAAAAAATTTGCATACCTATTATTATATAGACATCGAGTTGATTATGAGTTAAATTAATTTTTATTTCAAACTATTTGACATTAAAGTCATAATAAAATCAAATCAAGTTTGAACTAAATAATTTATGGGCAAATTTTGAGCTGGTTTCGAGCTACAAGCATTTTGGTCAGCCTAACATAAAAAATAAAATAAAATATTTTAGTAAGGTCTTAAATTAATCAGTAGTAATATTATTTCACTATTTATTTGATATTTTGATATTCTTTTCATATTTTTTCTCTTTTTTGTTTCAAATAATTAGTCAATTAAAGTCAAAATAAAATTAAATTAAGTTCGAACTGAATAATTTATGAGCAAATTTTGAGCTGGTTTCGAGCTACAAGCATTTTGATCAGCCTAACATAAAAAATAAAATAAAATATTTTGATAAAATCTTAAATTAATCAATAGTAATATTATTTCACTATTTATTTGATATTTTGATATTCTCTTCATATTATTTTCTCTTTTTTTTGTTTCAAATAATTAGTCAACTAAAGTCAAAATAAAATTAAATTAAGTTCGAACTGAATAATTTTTGAGCAAATTTTGAGCTGGTTTCGAGCTACAAGCATTTTGATCAGCCTAACATAAAAAATAAAATAAAATATTTTGATAAAATCTTAAATTAATCAGTCGTGATATTATTTCACTATTTATTTGATATTTCGATATTCTCTTCATATTTTTTTTTGTTTCAAATAATTAGTCAACTAAAGTCATAATAAAATTAAATTAAGGGGGCGTTTGGTTCAGTGTTATCTTGATGTTATGTTATGTTATCTAGAGAAAATGATTGTTTGGTTTAATGACATCTATAAATAATCTTTAATTAAATTATAAAATTATTAGTCAAAAAATGATATTTAGATGTCATGATATCTAGATTACATAACATAACACCAACATAACAACGAACCAAACACCCCCTAAGTTCAAACTGAATAATTTATGAGCAAATTTTGAGCTGGTTTCGAGCTACAAGCATTTTGATCAGCCTAACATAAAAAATTAAATTATTCAGTAGTGATATTATTTCACTATTTATTTGATATTTTGATATTCTTTTCATTTTTCTCTTTTTTTTTGTTTCAAATAATTAGTCAATTAAAGTCATAATAAAATTAAATTAAGTTCGAACTGAATAATTTATGAGCAAATTTTGAGCTGATTTCGAGCTACGAACATTTTGATCAGCCTAACATAAAAAATAAAATAAAATATTTTAGTAAGGTCTTAAATTAATCAGTAGTGATATTATTTCACTATTTATTTGATATTTTGATATTCTTTTCATGTTTTTTTTTTTTCCCAAATAATTAGTCAACTTTCACTATTTTATCTATTGGACTGAATCTAAGGTAGTTTGGCTTATAGCATATTATGAATCTCTGAACACTGAATTGTTCTATCTGCTGTCAGGTATGATATACTATGAGTTCTGTTTGGCATTTGTTCTGCAACTGAAATTCTGTTCTTCCTTTCTTGTCTTATTGAGTTCACTCAGTAATAATCAAACTCGATTTGATTTGAAATCAATCGGGCTTAGAATTAGGGGTGACAGTATATGACCCGACCTGTGAACCCGAGTTAGGCATAATTGGGTTGGGTAGGATTCGGGTTGAGCATTTATCAAAAACACTCTATAAACGGGTTGAGTCAATCCGCTAACCCAATTCATTTATTAATTGGGTCGGGTTTGGGTTATGAATTTTGACCCATTTAAGAAATGAGTCGGATTCGAATTGAGTCTATTCGGATACCCGAACTCGACCCGCCGACTCATTTTGCCACCCCTAGTAGTTAGAATCGAGGAGGTTTTGACTTCAGCTGGCCTCAAATTTTTTTTTGTTACTTCTGTTGGGCTAAAGCCCAGTGCTCAAAATGGACACAATATCACCCACTCATGCCTACAACAAGAAAAATGAAGCTCATGAAATGTTAATTTTATTTAGATGTTTATTTTATTCGATAATTATTATATTTCAAATTATACATTTTAATTTATAAAAATTTACATCTGTCATCCTAAAAAATTCATTATTTTCAGACAGCACCCCACAGTTTATTATTTTTATGCAGCACCTTATCTAATTTGAAAAATATAGTGCTGCCTATAATAGATATAAATTTTTCTTTAATTTATTATGGATTAAATAACATGTGATAATTATTTCAATTAGGGGACCTAAAAAGTAATTTATTTTAAAATCTATGTCCTTTAGTTTAAATTAAATTCTCTTACTTAAGTTCAGTGTCAATTACTTTAAGTGTTGTGGCTTTGTAAACCTAATAGTAATTTATCTTTAATATTATAAACATCAGTTTTTATGTTACGAAATCGAATCTCCGCACTCCTTTTTGTACTTTATTCTTTCTTTTGATTCTTTTGTCTCTAAACATCATAATTCCCCTCACGAATTATAGTAGTATAGATTCGAACTTGAGACCCCCTGATTCCAGACAAACTTTCTCCTCGCTGGGCCAGGAGAAACTCTTTTTTGTACCTTATTCTAATGCTTTCTTTTTCTCTGTTATGCCTGATCAGTTAGTAGACATTGTAGTATATAGGTATTGCTCGACTTGATTTGGCATTCATAATGTCACCATAGAGTGGTATTTGTGTAATCTTTTACGTTAATGCCTTCTAAACATGCTATCAAATCAAATGGTGATATTATTCTAATAACTCAATATACTATTAAAATAATCTTAAATCAGATATATTGTTATAATATATTTTTAATTATTTATTAATTATCAAAATTATGATGAATTATCTTAATGAATGGTCCTATAATAGCTAAAACAATGAAAACTAATAATTGATGGATAGAATTATATATATATATATAATATCTCTATGGCATAAAGCATTTGTTACATAATCTTGTTATATAGTATCAGTTTTTGTTTTTTTTATTTTAAGTAATTAAAATTGTTGTTGATGATTTGGCTTGAGATTATAATATCTAGAATTTTAATTTATTCAATTCAAAAATTTAATGCATATCTTCTTGCATGTGTGTATATATTTCAGCTGCTTAACATAATTTTGAGTAGGTGTGTCGTTATCGAAAGAAAATTTGGGTTCAATCCGTGACCGTTGGGTGCGTAATATATTTAAAGCTTGAAAATTGTGACTTTTCTTTATTGTTTTTCTTTCTAAAAAAAAAGATGATACTATGAGCTTATTTATTGTCAAGTTTTCAAATAATTTTTTCAAACTCCAACAAATTTAATAAAACTCGATGATCTTTTTTGTTATAAAATATTTTTTATAAAAATAAATAATAAAAAATACTTAAAAAATAATTTTTTTTTTTGATAATTTCGATATGGTACAACAAACTCAAGAAAAAATAGGACTAGATTGAGAGTCCATCTTACACATGAGTATTTCTTCTCTAATAACTGCTTGAATGAAACACAAAACTTTCTTAATCCACACTTTCTAAGTCTCTATATGAAGTGTGTATCGGGCTAAGATGTGTGCTACTCTATTATTCTCTCGTCGAATGTGAGTGATAACACTGTTACTCAACAACTTCATGCATTTCTTTATTACCTTAAAATGAAAGCCAATAATAGAAAGATCCTTAAAAAAAAAAAATATTGTAAAAGTGGACATCACTACTATCCTTAGCAACTAGTATTTGTTCACGGAGAGTGTTCACTTCAATATTTTAATAACACGAATTTAATTCCAATTATCATGAATTCGATTTTCTTATTCATTTTTGTGATTGATTCTATTCAACATCACAACACTTTTTCCATCCAATTTATATTAAAAATTTATTCATATCAACTACAATATTTCATGATTTAATGACATAAAAAAAACTCCAATGCTTCTCTATTTCATGCATTATGGAAAAATCATTTTTTTTTTGGAAAAAAACAAATTAATTATGAAATTAAATTCATTAATTATGATCTCATGGAGTGAAGTAGGAAAAAACAAAGGGCCCATTTTTATTTGTTTAAACATGTGCCAACTTTCTTTATGGTGAAATTGCACATGTACCTTTTTGCCATATTTATTTTTATTTTTCTTATTCGTGATGCCTCAACTTAACACTACGCATTTTAATTTTGACAATAATAAATTGACAAATGATATAATGAGCAAACAAGCAACGGGTTTTATGTAGAAACTTAAAAGAGAAAATTTGTGATGTCGGGAGATGATGACTTGAAATTGCACTGTATTCTTTTAAATGTAGGAGTTAAGGTGATAGTTTTTCCGTCTTTATTCCATCGAGTTTAATGCTATTTATACTTATAAGAAGTTGATCTAAAATGCTAATTCAATAAACATAAAAAGATGGCTGTTCACTCGTCTCATTACACACTTTCAAAAATATACTGTGCGAGAAATCAACCATCAAGTAAACAGAATATCAATTTGGATGTTTTTTAAAAAAAATTAACAAATATCGAAAAATGATTCTCAAATATCGATTTTAGTAATGTTGCATCGTAGATTGAATTTTTATGTCGACATTAATGGTTTATTTTTTAGAATTTCATAGCATTTGCAACATATTTATTTATTTAAAATAACCAACTCATAATTTTGATGAAATGCAATAAAATTATCCCTAGAGAATATTTAATGGAGTGAAATTTAATTTTATAATAATAAATGTAGATCATGATGCATGCATAGTTCATTAACTTTTCTAATATTAAAACCTAAATTTTTTTTTTAATATAATTAAATTACCCTGTAGACAGAAACTTGTTCCCATAACCTGAGTTAAATTTTAACCACAGTTAATTTTTTTTTGACCCTAGTTTGGTTAGGGTTTGCAAAAATAAATTATGGAGGTGGATGGAGACCTTGTGTGCCCTTTCCCTTCTTCCTGTCTTCCTCTCAGGTATTTTGGTATTGGCAATTTTGCTTAGGCCTCAGGAGGTATTTTGCAATTTTAATTTTTTAGTTATAATTTTTTGTTCCTTATTTTTAGATTTGGTGGGAAAAAAAATTTGGGGATGGAGGGATTCTGATGGCGGCCCGCAGCCGAAGATTGATCACCGGGGTTGTGATCTCTGCAGACAGGTAACTCCTCTTTGAATTCCGTTTGAGTTGAGCTTTTAGCTGAATCGCTTTTCATCTTCAGCTGTTGTTGGAAGCTGGAGATCAAGAAGCTAGGGTTTTTTTTTTTGATTTCTACTCACTCGATCTTCGAATCAGTGAACTGATCGTTTTCTGATGCTCTTCCGTCGTCTCCGTGTTTTTTCTGCTCTGGATTCTGTGCACTAACTGCTTGCCGGCATTACTGACGGTAGATGCTTGCGTGCTTAGATTTGTTGTGGGACGAGGAATCTGAATCTTAGAATTAGTAGATTTAATTCTTTTGTCGGTCCTATGGACTATCGTAAGTTTGAAATGCCGCCATTTTTGATTTTGTGAGCTCGCTTGGTTACTGTTTGTTGCTTGTTATGTAGTCGATTTATTTAGTTCGAGTATTATTGTATGCGAATGTCTGATTTGGTTCTTTTTTTCCCGATTCAAGCTTACGTTGTGGAAGAATCAGCTAGGAATCACTATTTACTGATTACAGGAGTGTGAATTTAGTTAAAATTGGATAATGGAATGCAATAAGGATGAGGCCCTCAGGGCAAAGGAGATTGCTGAAAGGAAGTTCAATGAAAAAGATTATCTCGGTGCCAAGAAATTTGCGCTGAAGGCCCAGAATCTCTTCCCCTCCCTTGAAGGAATTTCCCAAATGATAACCACATTTGATGTCTACCTTGCATCAGAAATTAAACTTAATGGGGAGAAAGATTTGTATGCTCTCCTCCATCTCAGTGCCTTAGCTGATGAGGAAACGGTGAAGAAGCAGTACAGAAAGCTTGCTCTTATTCTGCATCCTGATAAGAACAAATCTGCTGGTGCCGAGGGTGCTTTTCAGCTTATTTCTGAGGCTTGGAATGTTCTTTCTGATAAGAGCAAGAAGATGGTTTATGATCAAAAGATATCTGTGAAGGGGTTTCATCAAAAAACTTCGAAAAGTAGGAAAGATAATTCAGCAGCGTACTCTGCTAACAATGGTTTTTACCAGTTTGCTAACAGTGCAGCAGCTAAGGTGAGAGCTCAGCAGAATAAATCTTATAAGCCTCCATCTGTCTCGACTCAACTTCAGACATTCTGGACATCTTGTGGTGGATGCTTCATGCAGTATGAATATCATAGGATGTATCTCAATAAAAGCCTTCTGTGTCCCAAATGCAAACAACCATTTCTAGCCACCGAATTGCCTGCTCCTCCGAGCGGGGTCAATCCTCCGCAATGGTCTTCAACACAACAAAACTCGAGCACAAAGTATAAGAATGGATCCAATGTTGACTCATTCGCAAGTACAAATTTCCAGTGGGGGCCATTCAGTGGAGCTGCTGCAACTGCAGGTCTGAATAACCCTTCTACTACAGTTGCACAAGCCGCTAATGTGGTTCATCAAGCATATGAGAAAGCTAAGAGGCAGCGAGAAGAAGCACAATCAGCTGCTAGAAGGGAAGAAGCTCTTCGTAGAAGATATAATGTATCACGGAGGAATGCTAGCGGTACTGGAAATCTTAATAGTGTATCAGGTGCTGATAGATTTGGGAATAGAAGGAGAGGGAGTGGAGAAGATTCTGGGGACAACATATGTGCAAGTCAGATGGACTCATTCGTTGGTAGTAGCAGAAATACCATCTCCGAAGCAGAGAAGATTTCTGAGACTCTCAGGTCTAGGCAGAGCTTAAGACAGACGAACTTTAACAGGGAGTACACACAGGTAGATGTCAGGGCTTTACTAATTGAAAAGGCCAAGATTGGAATACTAAAGAAAATAGGAGAATTGAGTTCTGCTGAAGGTGGCAAGGTTAAAATTGTTGATAGAACAAGAAAGAAGCAAATGCTCAAAGTTGCTGAGAAAGAGAATGTGAAGGAATTTCCTAAGAAGTTTTCTTATAGTGAATTTACTGAATACCCCATCCGCAAAAATAGGGAAGTCCCAGGCAAGTACGTTCGCCCAGATGATAATATCGGTCATATGAATAAAAAAACTCAACAGCCTCTTTCAATTGATGTTCCTGATCCAGATTTTTATAATTTTGATAATGACCGCACTGAAAAAGCTTTTGGAAGTGATCAGGTATGGGCTACCTATGATGATGACGATGGTATGCCCCGTTATTATGCTTTTATTCAAAAAATTATCTCTACAAGGCCATTCAAGGTTCGCATGAGTTTTCTCACGTCAAAGTCCAATACTGAATTTGGTTCATTAGACTGGGTTAGCAATGGTTTTCGTAAAACATGTGGAGATTTTAGAGTAGGAAGATATGAAATCATCGATACAATTAATATTTTTTCACACAGGGTGAAGTGGGAGAAAGGTTTCCGTGGAGTAATCAAAGTTCTTCCTCAAAAAGGTGAGATCTGGGCCTTGTACAGAAATTGGGCACCTGACTGGGATGAGCGCACTCCTAATGATGTGGTCCACAAGTATGAAATGGTGGAGGTACTTGAGGACTATAACGAATCTGAAGGAATTTCCGTTGTCCCATTAGTGAAGGTTGCTGGATTTAAGGCCGTGTTCTTGCGACATATGGACCCAAAAGAGAATAAGAAGATTCCTAGAGAAGAAATGTTTCGGTTTTCACATCAGGTTCCGTTTTATGTGCTCACAGGTGAAGAAGCCAATAATGCTCCTAAGGATTGCGTTGAACTCGACCCGGCAGCAACTCCTTTTGAGCTTCTTCAGGTACTCACAGAAATGAAGGATGAGGACCTGATAAATGGTGTCGAACAACTGTCAGCTTCTTGAATATGAAGTGCTTTGGTCCATTTTTGACTTAAAAGGAATTAATTCTTAGCTACAATTTATCATTATTATCTGATTCCACGAATTTGTACATCATCTTCAGCCTTTTTGGCTATGATTAGGATAGTGATTTTGGAATGTGCAGTTTGTGCCAGAATCATTTATCAAAGTCAGTGGTTTTCTAATTGAAATTTATCAGCAATATATTAGTTGCTTAGGGAGTAGTTATCTGAAGTCAGCTTTTGGAGATTTTCTCCTTCAAGGAAAGAGCTCTGATGTTTCCTCAGGAAGTGAAGCTTCCTCTTATCCACTAGGTGAGTGTTACATTCACGTACTGGTTGACTATTTGATTAATCAACCAAGAATGCTCATAGTTAACATGAATTTGACCTTGCTACAACTTATTTATTAATGCCTACTTTTTGTTCTGATGGTTTTTTGTTGCAAAAATTGTGAATTTCTTCTGTTAGTAACAATAGAATCTGGGATTTCTGCACATTTTATATGAGAGATCAAATATTTTTTCTTATTATGCTTCCCATGCCTATTCATGAATATAGTACATATGTTTGTATGTGCTTATGCAGAGTCAGTTTTTCTAATACAATGAGATGTGTATTTATTTATTTTATTTGATCTTGGAACTTGGAAGTTATTTAATTTGACATCTTATTAATATTTCCCCCTATTGACTTGTCATTTAGCTTTTTCAAATAGGCATATTGTCTTCTCCAAAATAAAAAAAAGGCATACTGCCAAAACATTTTGCCGCCTTTTCTTTTATTTTCTTTGGAAACTTTGAGAGTCTAAATTAGTTAAACCTTATAAGTTTCAACATTAAGTGAGTAGCTCTCCTTAGCTCTTTAACAATATTTTATTTATTATCTCTTGCAAGTGTTCAAACCATTTTAAGAAGAGCCACTTCAAATATTATGTCCAACAAATTGTCTATGTCCATGTGTTTATCCTTCCAAATTATTTTTTCTAAGGTAGGAAAGACCATAATGTACATTTTTCTCTATTTCCAATTAGATATTTTGCTGACACAAATGTTTGAGTATTTACGGGCTAAGCGACGCTTCAATTTAGCTAGTCTAGTTATCTCGATTTGAATATCTTGACTTGGGAACTTTTCCAAAGTCAGTGTTGAGCCAAGAGTAGACTCAAATCACCGATTTTGTACAAGATTACTCAAATCCATTGAGGATCATTGATTTTCTCCTTCATACTTGTGGAGATCAATGGACGTCTTCTCTGATTTATTAGAGATCACAGACACATTTTTAGCTTTTGTCTTCTGTTGGAGGATCCCTCCTGTCTTCAGTATTCTTTCACTAATTTATTGTTATCATCATCGCACAATGTGAAACATCTGATTACTATCAGTCTGTGACTAATTGAGGAACACGACACTCATATGGGCATCTACAAGCAAATATCCTAATGATCGCTCTAGTGGTAAATGATACTTGCATAGCTCATTGTTGTCTCTCTTCTATAAATAGGGGGGGATCTTTGGCACGTTAGCCTTCAAGTGGAGGGAAGAACTTAGAGACCACTGGAGTCCCCCTTCCTCTCCTATGTTTATTTTAATACCTTTGTACGCTCCTTTGATAACCCATATCTATATATAGTGGAATCACATAATATGATTTGAAGGAAAGCCAATCAATTCTAATGTGTCATCAAGTAGGATGGCATTCCATATATAGACATGTAGTGCCTACCACAATATAGTTTGTTATTCCAAACAACATACGTCTGGCTGGAAGATAGAGGTATAGAAAATTTCATATGGGTTATATGGTAGCTTGTTTTAATAATTGTTTTCTCTGTCATGATATAGTATAAATTATCTTCCATCATTTATTCACCAGAAGCTTCAAAAATACTTTATATTTACAGGAATTTGATATGGTTTATCATTTTTTCTAGTTTGAAGTGGGGTGAGTAAGAACAAAGCGTCCACCAGAGAAGTGAAACTAACCTTTTATATCAAAATTTGTGATCGATGGTGCTGGGGTATATATTTGAGTGCTTATTCAACGTAAAAACTTGATTTATTTAATTTTACAAATTAAATTTTGTTATCTAGTTATATATTAAATGGCTCAGTAAGCAGTTGGAGCAGTTATTCACTAGCGTTCAAGCTCTAGAACATTAGGGTTATTTGAGAGATGCATTTAACCTGAAAATATTCCTTAGGTAGGCCTTTTTAGCAATATTTAGTAGGCCTAATAAATTTTCTATGGATGAGTAAAATTCCATTTTCGGATGATGTGGCACCTCTTTGGGTCATTAAGATGACATATTTTCTGATATTTGGTATGATGCCCACCTTGACATTCCATTCTATCCAATTATATTTTCCCCTGACTTCATCCTACTTTATACTGATCTTTTCTCAAATTATGAATTTTCTTTTAGTTATTGAACTACTAAAGAATGTTTTGAGCTCAACTGCCTTATGCTAGGTAATATGATGCTTTGAAATTATTTATTTTTCAAGTGATTTGGCAGTCATCTTAAAATACAACAACATCAACAACAACAACAACAAAAAGCCGTAATCCCAATTCCTTTGTGTCGACTTCATGAATTTTTCTTCGTCATTTAGCTCTATTTAAAGCAACGATCTCAAGCCATTTTCCTTTAACTTTTCCTATTTTTAATATTGTGATTTGGATGCCTTACATTTATAAATGAAAGCAAGATCAAACCACTTTAAATGTCCTCCTCTCATCTTAATTTGTGTCATGTCCACTCATTCTCTTATACAATATTTATAATGCGGTCCGCTTTGGTGTGATCGCTTATCCATCTCAACATTTGCATTTCAGTGATTGAAAACCAAATGTAGAGAAAGAGAAGTGGAGGGGAAGGAGGGAATGACGAAGAACAGAGAAACTAAATTTAGCATAGAACAAGTTTTATTTCATTCCAAAGTTGTTATTACATAAGGTACTAGGGTTTTTGTATTGTAAGTTTTTAGCCCAAAACAATGGAAATAACTTGCCAGGAAGGAAACATGCAAAATCTAATAAACGCACGTAAATCATGTTCTTAAATAGCTTTAGTATAGAACAATTTTTGTTTCATTCCAAAATTGTAATTACGTAAGATACTAGGGTTTCTTCTTATTGTAAGTTTTCAGCCCATAAATAAGGGAATAGCTTGCTAGAAAGGAAACAAACAAAATCCAATAAACCCACATAAAACATGTTCCTAAATAGCTCAAATACTCATGCAAAATAACTTTAATTTTTAAATTTTCTACTCAAATTTTCCCTTTTTTGTGCCTTGAATGTCTGAGTCTTAAATCACGTGTATTAGCAGGCTGATCTCTATCATTCAGCCTCATTAATCTTATAGATGTTTCTTCACTTTACTACTCATCATTCACTCTCATATGAAATAGTTGGTTGGATAGTAGAAAATATTTTGACAATTTTTTTATTTCTTTGTGTCATCCTTCCACAGGGGTATGCTAATTTTCTTCTTATCGTTCCAATTTTACTAGATGTCTCTGAAGAGCATAAATTAACTTAGATAAACTAGAGTTATTATGTCATGTCATGTATAACATAGTGTGCCTTGGTTCATGGTTTACGTTATTATGACCTATGCTAATTCAGAAGTTGGTGACAATTACCATCCATGTGTATACAATTAGGTAATTATTTCCATCATTTTGACATGGATTACCCTAGGACTTCTATTTAGATAATGTCCCCTCTGATAAAAACAAAAAAGACGTAAAGTTAAATCATTCAAACCAATGCTTTCATTTAAACCAACTTTCCTATCCATTTTCTATATAATTCATATGAAACCCTGAAATTTTATGCATTATTATCTTGAGTTTTTTACTTGTATGCTAGAACAAACTTGCCAGCAAAAAATTGTAAATTACATATGCTACACTCAAGTGTTAATAAAATTTCAAATATAACATACTACTATAAAAAGTGCATGTTAAGAGGAATATTCCATTAACTTTAATTTATTTTTCTATTTTAATCATCAAGCTTACATACAAGATGGCATGTTTGTAATTTTTGATGAGTTAATTTTAGCTTAATTAGAGTTAATTACTGTTTTATTTGCATGAAAATATTATATTTGAAATTTTTTAGCTCTTGGGTGTTGCACATGCAATTTATATGTTTTTGGGTGTTTTTACATAATTGGGCCAAGTTTGTTGGGACCTACAAGTAAAAAAGCCTATGCCTTTTTCTTGCTTTCTTGCAATGACTGCAAAGGCTTTCCTTTAATGAGTTTATGAGTCTCTTTGTTTGCCGCAGTTTTTCATTAGCCACTGGAATATCTTAGATCCATAAATTTTTGGATTTCCCTTGTGATTAAAGTTAAGATAAATTACTCTTGGGTCCATATTTCTTTCCTTTGTGCTTAGGTCCTTCGCCTTCTTTGCATATACCTAGGTTCTTGAATATTTGTTGGCTTTCAAATAGTTCCGTTTGACAGACAGCATTTATCTCTGGACCTTCACGTGACTAACACATCTCACAATCTTGATTTTGTTGAGTTTATTCCAAAGTAACTCCTATAATATAAATTGCATGATCTATTGTTTAATTTGTTCAAAGCTTTGTTTCACCAATCAGCAGAGCGTCCCCGTCTTGCTCTTGGCAATCACCCTTTTGAGTTATTATGCAATTTTCCTTTTTTGTGGATTATGAATGCTGAGGTTTTTTGGCTATGAATCATTAATGAATTATTTATTGTGCTAAAAATTAAATTCCGCGGTCTATATGGAATGCTGTTGAGGACTGGACCTCACAATGAAAATTAAAATCTTAGGGTAAATTCAAATTTATGGATCTACATAAAAATGTCATAATTTTAAGAACCAAAAATTAATTACTCATAATTCAATCTTGATGTTAGGGAATTCTAGAGTTAGCACAAGAAAGGAACGCGGAGATATGAGATATAGCAACAATTCCTTACTGTTGACAACCTCGATTTGAGTTTCAGTAAACCTTGATTAAAAAAGATAGTGAGACTGTGGGGTCTACGTAACTGAAGATTATCCAACATGGATATTGCAAGGTCTTCCGAAATATTGTTGCAGAACTATATTACATCATACCACTTAGAAGTCTATGATAACCTCAATAGACTCCTTGATCCTTTCTTCAATGACAATATCTTTTACAATGAATTGTAGTTCTGTAATGAACCATATTTTTAGCAATTGTTTATTATAATATTTTGTTGAGGTTAGTATCTTGAATGTAGGGATAGGATTTGACATGTTAAACTTGTTTGTGCTTCTAACTGAGAGTCTAGCTAGGTCTATTCAATCAATGCAGAAATTTATCTTTTCCATTGTTAAATTTCCTATTATTAACTAATTTAAAAGCTTAAGCTTGTAGGTTGAAGTCCAAGAATAATTTTATAACCCCTTCACATGCAAGCTTGTTTTGCTTGTTTTGGTTGTCTTGATTCTTATATGCCCCTCCACTAGGGTTTGAACTTGAGACCTTTAGCTCTTTATAATTGAGCAGAATCAGTGCATGGATGACTCAGTTGGCCATCCCTAGCTTCCTACCTTTGCTCAAAGGCTAGGAGAGTTTGACTTGTGCGTGCTGTATGTGCTTATTATAACAAGAGAAGCAATTGCGCCATTCCTTCCTATCAGCTCACACTTTTGGGATAGTTAGTCAGCGCTTATAATCCTAACAACTGGTATCAGTGCTCGTAGTTTAGGTGGGATCATGTTCGCACCAGTTATGCTCCCATGAGACACTTCCATGGTCTATCACACTTGAGATAAAAAAGTTTGGTATAGCCTAGGTGGTTGAGTGTGTTTTTGGTGGCATGCATTTGACGGATAAAATGGCTCGTTGGAAGAGTGGATCAATTGTTATGCATTTAAAGGATAGTTATTAGTCACAATCTATTAATCGAATCTATTTCATATGTTCTATTGTGAACGTAGAAACCCAAACTATGGGGAAAATATTATAGCTCATCTGCTCGATGGTGGAGCATTGTGAACTTTCGGCGCCTGTGCATATTGCATACAGAAAGTTCGGATAGTGAATGTGAAGAACGAAACAAATGCCTTTCATAACCAAAATACATACACTAGTGCTAGTATATAGGAATATCCTGGTTTGAAGCTATCTTTTATTAGTTCTTATTTTCATGTTGCTATTTCAATGCTTCCTCTGAAAATGGTAACTACATCGAGTTTGATCGAGTTTATAAGTCCAATCATTGATATTGCAATTTTGCATTCTAATTTCATTCATTATGGTATTACTTCTGTTCATCTTAAAACTTTATAGACTGTCTATCAATCAAGAACATGATTAATCTCTCTCTCTCTCTCTCTCTCTCTCTGTGTGTGTAATCTGTTTGAGATTTGCTCATCTCTTTTAGGCTCTCTGTTAGAAATTTGAATGTTATTTGTCATTAAATCATCTACTTCTGCTACTTATTCTATTTCTGTGAATAATTGCAGCTAATGTTGGATCTGAAGAAGCACCTTCTATAATCTAAAGATGTGTCAGACCTCTCTTTCATCTATTCCTGGGGAAGCTGATAGCAGAAGATGCCGAGCTTCGAAGCTGATAGCAAAAGATGCCGAGCTTCGATCTTTGTGGTGTTGTGCTGACTGGACACCAGCAAAGAGGAAGAAAGGATAAGGACCTCATACCTTTACTGTATTATCTTAGAAATCATCTGTTTTCTGTTTTTTTCTTCATAATATTCACTATATATATATATATAATATAATATTTATAATATCATCTTAAATTCCTAATAAACCAAATTGATGAACTTCTATAATTGATATTCAGGGATTGTGTGATTAATCTGATAGACACTGGGGATGATGTCAACCTCTTATGGAGAGGTTGATGGTGTTGGCAAAAAAAAAAAAAAACTTTGAATTTACTTCTTTCAGTTTCTTGTTCTTCACTTAATTTTGCTCTGGAATTTTGATTCTCATGTTAAATCTGGCTTTGCACATCATAAATTTAGAAAACTAATTTTACATTTATTCTAGCCACTTTAAAATATAAAAAAATTGATATTACTTTAAATCTTACATAATATTTCACATAACAATTAGTTTTATTTTATATTTTATATAATTTTAAGCATAATTAAAATTTTTATCAACCGAAGTGGCCTTTAGCCCTTTCTAGTTAGATTTCTTTATATATTATTGTGAGAAGGTTATTTTTGCTTTAGTAAGGTGGTTAACTTAGTTTGAAGATTAAAATTGATAAAAATATGATTAACTTAATTCAAGAGAATTATTTTTATGGTTTGAAATTTTTATTAATAAAATTCAGTTGGTATAAAATTGAATTGGGTTAGATTCATTAAAAATTATATATATATGTATATAATTTAATTAAGTATAATATTTTTTTAATAACTTAGTGAAAGATTATATTAAATTTTTTTTTGATTTGTTTAAATTTTATTGATTATAAATTAATTTTTTATTTTTATTTTTGATCTGAGATAAATAAAAATTAATTTGATGGAATAAATAAAGGTATTTATATATAAAATTTGGATAGAAGATTAAAAATTAGATTAATTTTGATTTAAATTGAGTTTAAATTGATAATAAATGAGTTAAATTTAGCTCTCATTGGATTTTTTTTAATTTATATTTTAGATCGAATTGAGATTTAATAGAAATTTTTTAATTTAATTTTAAGTCGAGATTGAATCAGTTCCAAATGGATCGTTGACGGCCCAATATATTATCTATAAAAGATGAGTTGACATAAAATTATTTTTATTAAAATCTGTTTTGAATGAAAAAATTAATATTTTTATTAAAAAGGCAATTTTATTGGGGTTATTTTTATTCATGCTCATTCGATATATCATTATTATTATTATTATTATTATTATTATTATTTATGCTTTTATTGGTCTCTCTTTATGTTTTTCTATTCTTTTTGGGCTCTAGTATTCTTTGTGCAGCAGGGCTTGATGAACTGATTCTACATATTGTCAAAAAAGCATTTTTTTTTATTAGTTTCAAGGAAAAAACATTTTTTTATTCTTAAAAATCATTATTTTTAATCTTCAGAAAGACATTTTTTTTATCAGATAAACATTTTTTTGGCAATGCATGATGATATCAGAGCCTTTATTAAAGAATATGCTTCTCCACATAAATTTATTTTAATTATTCTATGCAAATTTTAATATAAAAAATAATATTTTACTTTATATACTCAATAATTTTTAATAAAAATATAAATTTTATTTCACATCTTAGATAAAAATACTCGATTTGAATATTTTGGTCTAGAATGTGAAATAAAGTTGATATTTTTATTTTAAATTATTGAGTATATAGAGTAAAATAATATTTTTTATATTTAAATTTGTGTAAAATAATTTAAAATATTTATATATTATTATTGTTGTTGTTTTTTAAATTAGTACTATTTTGGTCCTGTTTTAGTTCTGTTTTGGTCTTCGCGCCAAACAGGGCCAGTCTGCTTGGGTTTATATTTACTTATACTATTTCTTCTTTTCAAAAAAAAAAATTTATTTTTTTAAAAAAAATGTATTTATGCTTATGATTAATTTAATTTTGCAGTTTTTTTTTCATTATCTTGAGAGTAGAAGCAAGAATTGGGTTTTGTTATAGAACATATTTCTTCTATTTATATTACACTTGTATTAAACTTTTAAACTTACTTCATTTGGTTATGTTTCACAATTAAAATTATGAATTGAAACTTAAATTCTTTTTTTTTTTTTATGGAAGTAGAGACTTAAATTCATTGTTATAAATAAGAGTTTATTAAATTAGTAAATATAAATTTATGATTTTTAATATGTGAAGAAAAAAAATTTAAATAGCAACTATATACATCACCTCATATTTTTTTATTTACAATTAATTTAATTTTATTAAGATTTTATGTCATCATTTGAAACAAGATTAAGAAATTTTTTACATTCTAAAATTTCTTTGTTATGTATATTCACAAAATTTTAAACTTATAATTTTTAATTTTGTAAATAATAATCACTTGAACCATAACGCCCCTTAAGATTAATCTAGAATAATATGAATTAAATTTATATGTACATTTATATATGTGTATATATTACGAATAATTTACAAGAAAAATATTAAAATAAAATTGTATTTAACATACTTTAATGGCAGCCCCCCTCTCTCTCGTCTGCGGAAAGCATCCCCAGGTATAAAATTATTTAAAAATAATTTTTATTATTTTTAATATATTTTAAATAAATAAATAAATAATTTAAATAGATTTACATTGTCTAACATAATGTCAGAGACCAAATAATAAGATTAAATATCACAGGTGCTAGATATTTAAATATTTAAAATAATGGCATGATAATATGGTCTAATATTAAGGCCTTGGATGTAATTTATCCTAAATTTGATTCCAAAAATTTAGATTTAATTGGCTCTGTTTGTTGCGAAAACTAAAATAGGATCAAAATAGTACTAATTTAAAAAAAAATAATAATAATAATAAATAATTTTTTTAATTATTCTACACAAGTTCTAATATAAAAAAAATATTATTTTGCTTCACATACTAAATAAGTTTTAGAAAAAAATTCTACTTTATTTCACATCCTAGATCAAAATATTCGAATAGAGTATTTTGGTCTAGAATATAAAATAATGTTAATCTTTTTATTAAAAATTATTGAATATATGAAGTAAAATAATATTTTTTTATATTAAAATTTATGTAAAATAATTAAAAAATTTTATTTATTTATTATTATTTTTATTTTTTAAATTAGTATTATTTTGGTCTTTTGATACTCGCACCAAACACTGCCAAAAGTTTAACTCATCAATGATCCTGACAGCTCATCCCAGCTGTGATTCCACTTTCTTTATTCTTAACGTATTCATGTTTCCATTAATTAAAAAAAAAAAAAAAAACTATCCATGTGCAGCAAAATGTGACAGCCATTAGATTTTGGAATATTACATATGAAAAAATAATTTCATTTTTAAAAAATTACATAATATCATTAAAAACTTCTTATATTAAATACTTTACATCAATTATTTCCCATTAAAATCTTACAACAAGTACAAAAGTTATTCTTCATTAATTATTTTAGTACGTTCATGAAATTTTTTGTTTCATATTATGTATTAATTAATATATATTTCATGATCTCTCTAACATTATATTATATAATATGAAAAAAAATATTTATTAGATGTTATGAAATAGCTGATAGGTGATAATTTTTATGTATTTTTAATGAGAAATTGGTGACAAATATAATAATTTTTATGTAATTTAATTGTTTGAAAAAAATTTAGTGGTATGGTTTAAAATTTCATTTATAAAAATATAATCAATTCCTAATTGCTTATCTAATTTTTAAATGAGAGCTAAAATTTTGATTATGTTCTTGCAAAAATATGTATTTTGTCTAATAAATTTCATCAATATATATTATTTAAATTATATTCAAATTTACTGATAATGATGTTATTCTATAGTTGAGTCTTGAAAGATATTTGTTTTCTTAATCTTTTCTGTTTGACGTGAGGATCAAAATGATATTAATTTAAAAAAAAAAATAATAATAATAATAAATAAATTTTTTTAATCAGTCTACACAAATTTTAATATAAAAAATATTATTTTACTTTACATACTCAATAATTTTTAATAAAAATATTAATTTTATTCACATTCTAAATCAAAATACTCGATTCAAATATTTTGGTCTAAAATATGAAATAAAATTGATATTTTTATTACAAATTATTAAGTATATGAAGTAAGATATTATTTTTTTATATTAAAATTTGTATAAAATGATTAAAAAAATTTATTTATTATTATTATTGTTGTTTTATAAACTAGTATTATTTTGCATAGAGATTGGTGAATTTTATTGTGTTATTATGGGCATAAAACTTATTTAGAGAATTTTTGGGTAATATTAATATGTTCATTTACTGGCTTATATTAATATGCATGTTTTTTTTTAATAATGTATGTTGTTAATATATAAGTTTGTTGTAATAAAATTATCCTATAAGTCCCTTAAAATATATCTTAAAAATTATTTGAATTAATTTGATTATTTCACAAATAAGAATAAAAAAAATTAATGAATATGAAATTTCTAATGAATACTAGCTAGTACAAAATTTGAACATAATTTAAAAAACAAAAAAATTGCAAAATGCACGATATAATAAAATTAATAATATCCTTTTGACTTAGGGGGCGTTTGGTTCAGTGTTATCTCAATATCAATGTTATTTAGATGTCATGTTATCTAAATATCATTGTTATTCATCAATAGACATTTGTTTGGTTCAATGTTATGATATTAGAAAATATCAATGCTATCTAAATTATTTTTGTTTAGTTGGAAGTTATTGGCATTATAATGACAAATTGATGGTGTTATCTTGCGATGTCGCCCAATTTGGAGTGACATCTCGAAGTCATCATGTAATGCCATTTTTGTAATTAATTATAATGTTATTTAAAGATATCATTAAACCAAACAATTAATTTCTAAAGATAACATAACATAACATTGAGATAACACTGAACCAAACGCCCTCTTAGTTTATTCTAAGAAGAGGAAATATAACTTATTTTTCTTTAGAACAAGAGGAAATAAGATTAAAAAAGTGAATCAAATTTGAAGTCAATTGAATTGAGTACAGTCTCTTCTGATCTCCCCTTGGTTGCCTGTCTTCACCCCAACCCTCCCCAGCCTGATCATCGCCCCACCGAAAGCTGCGAAGAAGCTCTTTTCGTTGGAGGCGAAGTTGGTAACGATTAGTCTCGACATTGGGTTGGTGAAAAGCTCCTGGTCTGAGGTGAACATCCCCTGCTCGTTGATCAAATTTTTAAAGTATGCATTGTCGAACGTGTTTGGGGTTGTCTGATCCATATTAACAGCTATGGCTGGGTCCACATTCCGGGGACATTCCTGCAATCAAGATTGACGACATGAGTAACATAAACTCAAAATTTACTCGATTTTTAATTGGATACAAAGTTGATTTTATTTTAAACTTAAATCCATCAGGCTAAATAGCTTGCAGTTTATTATAATTTGGTCAATAATTTTTGAATCATCATATTCGCATCCCTAAGATACTAATGGTAGATTTTGAAGTCGCAAAATTGTACACATTGGTCCAAATCGATGAATTTCAGCTGTATAGATCTAAAATGCCTGTGGTACCCACTGAAAGTGTGATAGATCTTAAAATGAAGGGACTTACAAATAACTTTACTATTAAAAATTCTGAAAAATAAAATACTGAATGCATCATTTCTGACAGACCTGATGGAACTTCAATCAACTTTTGATTGCAATAATTCAAAAATCATAGGCTAAATTTGACCAAATTATAATAAAACTTTAATTGAGATACCCAAATGCAGTGTGTCAAATTTTATGAACTATAATTATAGAACGCATAATTATGAACCGACCTCGGACTTTGGTGTTCGACCAGACCTGAGTCCGGATCTCAATTTTGAATTTTCCTGGCGGACAATCTTATATGTGTATTTTTTGATTAAAATTACTTATGATCGATTTTGAGCCATTCTTGAGTCAGCTCAGTTATAAGATTTGGTATCTAATTGGGTAAATATCGGGTCGAGGGATATCACATCCAATACCTGCATCAGCTGTCGTGCATAGGGTGGGCTCATTGTCGGGTCGACCCGATGGATCGCGGAGAAATTGTAGAGGCGCTTGGAGAAGCGGCTGCAGTGGGAGAAGCCCACCGTGTGGCCGCCGGAGAGGGCAACCATGTCCGCCACGCTCATGTTGTGCTTCCGGAAGATCCAGGCCAGCAAGTTGAAGCTGAAATCCGGCCCGGGGAGGTTGCCGGCGACCCGCCACCGCTGCGAGACCCGCCCGTCTCGCCGCCCAAGCTCCACCGGAAAGCTCGGCCCGCCCGACTGCTCGAATATATTAAAATTATTTTTGATAAAGGTCTAGGATTAATTACATCTAAGTCCTTGCAATTTGGATAATTTATATTATTAGTAATGTTTGTTGAACTAGAACATCCAAGTCCTGAGCTCGAATCTTCTAGCTCTTCCCTTAAATTTTTTACCAAATAAAAAAAAATAGTAGATTGTGAAATAAATAAATAAATAAATAAATATTGCTTTAAGTAGGGTAAATATCATCCTAATTTCTAATGTTAGATCCTTATTTCATGAAAATATATGAATTTTAATTTCTTTTATATAAAATATTTTTCATATAGATTCTTGATATTCAATTTTTATTTCATACAGGTCCATAAGTCTACCTAAGACTTCACCTGATAGAGAAATTTTGGATAAAAAGTATTGCATATCTCACGAATATTCGAAAAAAAATTAAATTTATGGACTCAAATGAAGTAAATATCCAACCTTAAAAAAGTCATTAGAAAAGAATTTAAATTTATGAAGTCATATAAAATAATAATCTAAATTTATATTTATCTTTTTATATAATAATCTTTTATTAAAAACATTAAGGGAATTAGATTGCAATAAACTAAAAACTCAGATATCTTTATAAAAAAAAAACTCAGATATCAAAAAAAAAAAAAAAAAACTCAGATATCAAAAAAAAAAAACTAAAAATTCATGAATCTATAAGAAACAAAATTTGCCGGGGAACTCATGAGCCAAACCTCAATAAGCCCCAACTACATGGACCAAATTGTAATTTACCCGAGCACATGTAGATCTATCCCTGAAATTAAAATGCTGATTTATTCGGGATTTACCAAGGCGACGACGTCTCTGGCGGCGATGGCCATGACGTCGGCGCAGGAGACAACGCCAGGGCAGGAGGCTTCCACCGCCTGCTTCGCCTTCACGATGGTGTCGAATCCATCTCCGGCGAGGGATAGGTTGTCGCCGGCGTCCTTCTCGGCATTTCCACTCGGCGATTGAATCATCACCGACGCATCGCAACCCTACAAGTAATCAAGTAAAACCCCTTCACACAAATCCAAAATCTTACTGTTTTGTTTCAAGATTTGATTAAACGCAGATCGCTTTTATTCTTTGTGAAGTCAGTATCCGAAAACAGCTTGTGATTCTGGCAAATAGTTAAAGGAATTCGAATTTCACGGTTTCACTCACAATTTCTGTTTTATCTGTAAACTTAGAACTTCTATGAAATTGGGTCTTAATGCACTCGTTATTGATCTCCTTGGTTTAAAGACAAGTCCTTTTACCTCAACGAAGCAATCATGGAAGAAGAGCCTGAGGGTTGCCGGAACTGTCACAAATGTCTGCCTGAGCTTCCTTGTCACAGCCTGCCTAACAATGGATTCGACGTTTGGGCACCTAAATTTGTAGAAATTTTGGGATAATTGAGCTTCTCCTCCCTTTACCATCATCACCAAAACCATCATGGCCATTGCACAGCACCATCTCCCTTTAATTTCCATCCCCCTTTAGTTTTCTGTTTGCTTTGTGGAATGAGGTTTTATAGAGAGTTATGACAATAATGCATGTGTTCAGGCGAATATGCTTTCAGTTTTTGCCTTGGAACTATAAAGCTTCACATGGCTGGCATTAGAGTGTGGGGTGGCCTAAGCGTAATTATTAAGCTCCCAATTGCAATGATCATGGAGTTAAAAGTTGGAATCCATGAAATTTTTTCTCTGATTAGGTAAATTACTCCTGGGTTCTTGAGTTTATGCCATCCATGTTTTTGTACCTGTCCCTAATTTTGGCTCTATGTGGGTCCTTCAAAAAAAATTTCTTAGTAGACATTTGGTCCAATATATGATATTTGTGTTATGTAAATGTTAATGTCACTGTGTTATCTTTAAATTATTTTTATTTAATTTAATATTATTATATTAAAAGATGATTATAAAAAAATATTTTATTATAATTAAGATGACATCTAAATGTTATTTTAGAGATACTGTAACATTTTGTTATCCAAATATAGATGTGTTATCCAGTTTGGCTTTAAAAAATTATGTGACTTGAGTACTACTAAGAGGTCAACCATCCCAGTACTACTCCAATTCAAGTATTCTTCATTATGAAGTTTGTCATCATTAACTTCACGATTTTTGCCTTAAAAGACGTCTCTATTATTTTGGATCACACTATTTACTTATATAGCTGAGGAACTCTCATATCTTTTCGATCTGATGTGATTTATTCATGTGCTCCTGTCACTCCTCATAATTTAGCTTAAAAGCTTACTAGGAACCACACTTTACTCCCGTTATTTCCTTCTCTCGAGACATCACTCAGCGATCATTTCCCATCCTCTTCAAGCATAGGTCGTCACAGTTACAATCTTGTAATATTTTATAATATTATTTAACATTAATCTATTCAAATAATCAATTTCTGTAAATAATATGACACAACCTCACAATATCATCAAATCAAAGTGCCCCCTATAAACTTTCTAGCTGGCCTCCTTCCTCCATCAGCCAAAAGAGAGAGAGAGGGTGGTTGAAAACAAGGGTTAAACTTAAGGGAAAAAAATTCAGACAATGTGAACCTATGTGAAAAACACACTTAACCTAAGAACATTGTGTAACTTAACCCCTTCACATCTAAAGTTCTATACTGTTTCTTCTTGCATATGTTTAGTGCATTGCACATCTGCTTATAATGGGATAGCATTAGGGCAAAAGCTGAGGATTAAAATATGCAGATCAGATGGACGATTGCCAACCAATTTCAGAACTATTCTATGTATAATTTGCTGTTGAACTGTCTTCACTTGTGATAGTTTGGTGATATTCATTTTTTATCATATTTTCCATTGAACTTTGCATGTCACATGGTGTGAGCTTCTAGTTTGAAATCTACAGTATTCACATGTTTATATAAAACTATTTGGAGCTTCAGTTGGCTTTTGTAGTACTCTTTTAATGTGTACTGCTGCAAATTGGCCTGATTAATTTGATTCATTTGCTTTACTTTCATTAAACTGTGTTAGTTTATCTGATGTAAAAATCTGAGTTTTTGACCAAAGAGCATTGTTGCTTTAGATAAACTATGAATTCGGTTTGATTTCAGGTACATTGACTTGCCCTGTTTGGCGCGAGGACTAAAGTTAGGACCAAAATAGTACTAGTTTAAAAAAATAATAATAATAATAAAAAAATAAATTTTTTTAAATCATTCTATACAAATTTTAATATAAAAAAATATTATTTTACTTCATATACTTAATAATTTTTAATAAAAATATCAATTTTATTTCACATCCTAGACCAAAATATTCGAATCGAGTATTTTGGTCTGGAAAGTAAAAAATAAAATTGATATTTTTATTAAAAATTATTAAGTATGTGAACTAAAATAATATTTTTTTATATTATAATTTATATAGAATGATTAAAAAATTTATTTTTTATTATTATTATTATTGTTTTTTAAACTAGTACTATTTTGGTCCTCGTACCAAGTAAGGCCTTAGATTCATAAAAAAGTTGAGTTAATTTCAAGTTGAATCAGGCTAAAAAGATTAAATAATTTTGACTTTGTGGTCTGGAATGATGATCCAATTACTTTGGTTTGTGTTATAAAAAAATGCCTTTATCTGATCCAAATCATTCTAATTGTTAATTAATAGTTAAAAAATAAATCTGAAATAAGCTTATTATTTTGAGAAATATGAAAATAAGTTTATTATTTTGAGAAATATGAAAATTTTAATAGTAAAATAGTCATTTATTTTCATTTTAATAGGACTGAAATATTTGAGGTCAAATAAAATATATTAGTACAAATTAAATTCGGGGGCCTATTTTAAAAAAATTTTAAAATTCCGAGCAATTTGCATTCTCTCTTCAACCTAATATACCTGAATGTCATTTATGTAAAATTATTTATGATAAAATTAAATTTAATATTACTCGCCAACCACATGATACTGTCATGCTCTTCTCAGTCTAAGTCGCTCAAAATTATACAAATACATCTTAAAATTAATTTAATAAAAATAAATTTAAATATATTTTTGGGCAAATTACGTCAAGTCACTGAATTTAACGCTTAATATCATGCAGGTCTATATTTTTAAAATAATAACATCAGTTATTGAGTTTTAATAAATTATCAAATGAGTTTTTTTTTATTTTTTTATTTATTAAAATTTTTTAAAATTACCGTTTTATTCCTGTCCCTCTCTCTCCTCCTGATCCGACGCACGCGCGGGCCTCAGCCGTCGGGCG
>JAEMOT010000745.1:664367-701559 GCA_019297695.1 Apostasia ramifera
GAGGAGAGAGATTCCGCCTCTCTCTCTCCTCTCGATCCCTCCTCACATACACGCGTCGGATCGGTAGGAGAGAGAGAATGGCAGGGGCAAACGTTAATTTTAAAAAAATTTAATAATAAAAAAAATAAAAAAAGACTCCCGATGTTATAATTGAACTTGATATTATTTTAAAAATATGGACCTGCGTGCGTAATATAACTATTAAACTCAGAGATCTGGACGTAATTTGCCCTATAGTTTTTAAAATATATATATATATATATATATTAGCATAGATAGTGGATACTGCATATCTCCTCATAAAGCGCAGATTTTCTACTTCAGAGCATCAGCAACATATTATGCATCAATAAATGAAAATTTATAATTCATTTCATTAGAAATACCCAAATATTAATATTATAAGGATTCAATTGGAGGATTTTGGAAGAACAAAAAATATATATTATCATAATTTTTTACATTTCTATAAAAAAAAAATTGAGATGAAGAACATAAAAGTAGATTTAAATTCTCAAAATTTTTATTTTTTTTTACCATAAAACTTTTTCACTTCAAGAAAAACCAAAGGAAGAACAAATGCCATGCCCGCTTCATTTACGCTTCCGCTTTGAAGAACAGCAATAGCACAGCAGATGCTGCAGCAAATATGAAGAATACCCAGCGATCATTCCGATTCGCTGTACCTCTTGATGCAGAATATGCAGACCCTGATCCTGCTGATGTGGAGTTTGCTGCAAAAAATTAAACAAAAAGGGATAAATTACAATCAAGTCTCTGAGTTTAAGGTATAATAATATACAGGTTCACGCTATAATATTGAGATCACTGAATTTTAATAAATTATTAAATAATTTTTTTTTTATTTTTTATTATTAATTTTTTTAAAAATTATCGTTATATCCCTCCCCCTCTCTCTCCTCCTGATCCCCTCTTGGGAGGAGGGAGGGGTATAATGATAATTTTAAAAGAATTTTAATAATAAAAAAATAAAAAAGACGAATTTGATAATTTATTAAAACTCAGGGATCCGATATTATAATTTTAAAAATATGGACTTGTGCGTTATTAAGAGTTAAACTCAGAGAATCTCTGAATGTAATTTATCTTAAAAAATATATATTTTTTAATTAAGTAAAAATATAAAAAATATTTATCAGAAAATTCAAGTTATTTATTTACCATATGAAGCATTGGTGAAGATGGCGTAATCCGGAGAGCTTGGAGGTAAATTTAGGAGCTCTGCCATTGAAAAAAAAATAAAAAAATTGGTTAGTAGAGAAATGCTAAAATTGCAATAAAGATCCGAAATAAAATTTAATTTTTTATTTTAAAAATTAGTCAAATATCTCATTCTATAATTTAAATTATTGAACAGTCAAACAGAATTTCACAATAATTAGGATTAGCTATTAATTAGCCTCAGTTTGGTTGATGTATAAATTAATCATAATTATTTTAAAAAAAAATAAAGTAATTTATACAATTCTTAATATATAAATTAATTTTATTTAATATTTTTATAATTAATTAATTTTATTTTTTATTATATATATATATTTAAAAAATTATATTTTTTTTATAAAAAAAATATAAAAAATGGTCATGTTCAACTTAAGTACCAACTAAACAGAGGCTAAGTCTAGAGAAATTTCACATAGATCCTTGGGGATTGCCATGGAGGTCTACAGGTATCAAACATACTATACAAATTCGTAAAAATTACTGCACAAGAAATCTTGGACCCTCTGTGATAGAATTCGTTAAGTGTTTTTCGAAATGACAAAAATATCCTCACTTTATCAATTTTCAAAGCGAGCGTGCCACTACTTCTTTTCATCCTCATCGTGCTCGTGCAGCCGTCGGATCTCGTAGTCCGCAGCCGCGGCTAGGGCTATTATTAGACCGATTTCGAACGAGTTGAAGGCAACTCAAAATCGAAAATTTCGAGTTCGGTTCAGCTCGAAATATGTCCAAAATCAAAATGGGATGTGATTCGAGCAGGCTCAGCTCGAAATGACTTGATTTCGAGCCGGCTTGAATCATAATTCAAATCGGCTTGTAATTGTAAAAAAATATAGAAATATTATGTGTTCAAGAGGATTTGATCCCTAAACCTTAAATCTCCTCGACTTTACTACTAAATCATTAGCTAAATCATATATAGTGACATTTTATTTATATATATATATTTATATTATATATCAATATTATTTATGTTGTACATACAATTTCGAGCAAAATCGAACTATGTTTCGAGCGAGTTAGGGTTAACTCGAAATCGGCTCGAAATGAACTTCAAGCCAAAGTCCTTAGCTCTTGATTCGATTCAAAATTTTCTAATCAATTTCGAGTCGATTCAAAAATCGAACAATTACAAACGAGTTTCGGATGATAATTTCTAAAAAATATGTATTTTTAATTAAAAATTTTATGATCAATGATTTAACTGAATATTAGATGGACTGCATTTAATTGGACCAAATTGAAAGTTTTTTATAAATATTAAAGTCCAAAATAATTTGTGCAGTAATTTTTATGGATTAAATTAAATATATTTTAATATTTATGTACTTTTATGAAAAGATGAACAAACCTTAATCCCTAAGTAAAATTACCCCCATAAGCTTAATATCCTTCTAATTTGGATGGGTTATTTATCAGAAATTTTAGGATAATCTGAGATAATTTTTTTAGGTAGTAAAATAGTTTTTTTTTTTTTTGAAAAAAGTAAAATAGAATTTTTGATGATTCATCTTTTACTTTTAATTGGGATAAATTATTAATAAGTTTGATATAACCCGGATTATTAATGGCGGGTACTTACTAGGGCAGTAGCTGACGCTGGAGTTGGCGAGGGCGCATGCCTTGGGGAGGCTGAGGAGGCGATCGAGGCGGAGGTGGAAGCCGGAGAGTCCGCCGCTGCCGCCGCTGTGCGCATGTTGGATCACGCGGCAGAGGCACGCCGGATCCGTCCCCTTCACTTCGGTCACCGACCCGCAGCAAGCCCCCGTCGGGGCCGTATCCTGTCCGCTAGCGTACCCTACGCAGTCCGTCAGCTTTGCCGCCTCCGTCATGCACTTCTGGTCGACGGAGGAGGACTCATTGTCTGCCCTAGCAACCGCAGCGACGAGGATAAGGAGGAGGAAGAGGAGAGAGACTGGCGTGTGGATTCTGGCCATGGAGGTTCTGCCGATCGGGTGTTTGTGGAAATGTCGACCTGGGTTTCGTGATTTGTAGACGATAGGGATGTGTGGGGGAAGCAAACGAGCATTTATAAGGGGTAGGTGGGAGATCTATCTTCTATGATGAGAATTGAAGGAGCATTTAAGAGGGGCAGATGGGAGATCTATCCGAACTCTGGCTTAACCTGATGTTGAATGACCAAGGCAATGGCTGCTCAAAGAAATTTCCACTGCCCATAATAGTCCCTCACCAGTAAGATTTTATTGTACTCACGTTAATAGCTTGTACTCAATTGTAGATGCTTGCCGTGAAGTTAGTATATTGGATTGAACCTTGTGATGTCATATTCAAGTTACTAAAAGGTCAATTTAAAGATTAAAATGAGTGATGCTAACAAGTTAAGAAAGGCATTTTTGGTTCATATCAGTTCGTTAGTTTGTTCTCATCTTTATTTTATTCTTTAACCAGGTTATTAGCAACTTTAGACCTAGTAGCTCAGAATCTAGGGTGAATTGCCTATTCAGGAATAGAGTCAATTATACAACCCTAAGAACCTATCCATTAAGTCAGTCTAGGGTATCCTTCCTTCTCTACACTATACATTTGTCAAGCCCACTATTGCATATAGTTTGATAGGGAAATTGAATTCCATCTGAAGGATATGTCTGGTAATGAGCTTCAATACAAGCACCATGCATACACACCACTATACCACTTGAACCTTGGAAAGATCTCAATATAGATTTTGTGCTAGTAGCTGTTATAGACTCTTAAGATGGAACATTTCGTCCCAAATAGTAAGTCTACTAATGCATCTTATACATGGATTTCCAAATCTTTATTGTTTATGATAAAGATGTTAAATAGTTCATCCTTTGGAAACTTTGTTGTAAACGAAGCCTAGATGATATATTGAGGTACCTTGTGGGTGATAAATAGCTGTTGTTAATTTGCTTATAATAACTTAGTTACAAATCCACTAGTATTAGCTCTTGTGATTACAAAATTCATACTCTACTTGATCTCGTTCTTCTATTAGCTGATATTCATTTCTAATTCTACTGATTTTGTATGTGCAACATACAAGACCTTTGTATTGAGATTAAACACAAAAGTTTCGTAATATTGTTGTCAATGATCACTGCAAAATTTAATGTTGGTGAGATTGTGAATTCCTTAAACGCGTTCACCTTAGACTCATGTCTAAGAACTCCTTCAAGAAACGACAATCAAGAGCTCTTGGCCCATATCCAATCTTGAAAAAGTTGGACCTAATGGTTGTTTGCTAGAATTTCCTTTTCTTCAATTGTTAGTCTTGTTTTCAATGTTGAAGATCCAATACCTTATTGAGCTTGAGCTGTCTTTTATGCTCTTGCTTTGTCTAGTATTGCTCCTTAATTTTTTTTAACCTGAACACACTTTGTCCCTGCAAAGAGAAGATGGTGTTGATGCTATTTTTGATGATGAGTTTGTAAGCTCAATTAATGGTGTATTTCATTGTTATCTTGTCCATTGTAAAAATAGTCTAGCATTTGATTCTATTTGGATCACCAAGGATGAGTACAAGAGCTTGAACTCATATTCCCTGAGCAGGACCTTATTCTGATGCTAAAGCTTGGAAATTTTCTGTCTTTGCTATCATTTCAAATGAAAATATGTACCCCTTTTGCTGCTTGTCACGTTAATCAAAATATTGGAAAACCATCCCTTTATCGTTTTTTGCTTGCCATCTCAATGCAAAACATTGAAAAATCGACTTTATTGCTCTAATTGAATTTTTCGGTTCTGTATAAATGGGGTGTATTTAAATGAGAAGAAATGAATAGCAGGTGAACCATCAAAATCCAACGACTGCAAATAACTGACCATGTCACAGTGATTGTAATATTTTTGACTTACGTTATTTTTCCAACCTTAGATAGACTGTATGGTTAAATTATATTTAGAATGTGCATTATTCATGATTTACCTTCGTAGGCATCCTATAGGAAAGCATGTCCCGCTCCTCACCGCTGTACTTGATCTCTGGAAAATGCCCTATCCTTTACTAGTCCAAAGATTTTGTTATGATTAGGGAAATGGCTATGCACTGCTTTTCTCATATAACTACTTCGGATTGCTTATTGAAAAGAACTTAAGATGAATTTAACTTGCACATGAAACTATAGAAAGGCATTGCATTATAATTCAATAATAATGATTTATTTTTTGTGAACATCAGTTTAGCTGTGAACTTGCTTTCATTTTTCTAGTAGTATTAATTATTAAATAGTTTAAAAGCCCTTTTTTGAGGAAAACAGATGAAAATTCCTGTTTTTTCATCTGCTTTCTTTGGGAGGTAGAAAACTACTGTTTTTCAGTGTCACTATTCTAGACATACAACTGAAGTTTGCTCAAGTACACTTTGCTTCAATCACCATATTTCTTCTTAATTCCACTGAGTCTTTTTCACATTTTTAGTACGAGTTTTTTTAATTCATATGTTTTCAGTGATATATATATTGTATGTTACCATACATCTCTGTAAAAATATTCTTGGGATAGCATACTTGGATGTAAAGAAGTCAGAAAATGAATCTTTCATAGAATCATTGTAGAAAGGCATATAAAACAAAATAAAAAATAAAACATTGCTGTACACAAGCTCAAGCTTATGTGATTGCTATAGCCATCAACAACCATACAATATTTGTCTTGCCTACTCCCTATATCTCGCCAACAGAAATCTCATATAGCTGGGATATTGTACTGTGCATGTCTGCTAATCTGCTGTTTGAGCTCCCGTGAGACAAGAACAATAGACCGTTACTCAAAAGAAATCCAATAACTGACGTGATCCTGTCATTTGTTCTTATACAAGAAAGCTTGCTCTTTGATATGCCATTTTGCTCTTGCTCGGACAATCTCTGATTGATTCTCCTGCAAACGCAGCAAGTGTGTGCTTTTTAAATCCGTCTTGCATGTATTTTCATCCTCGCAAACACTTGGCTTAATGCTGGTTAGTGACTCTAGCAAATGAGATTGTCGGCACTCACGGCGGTATTCCAGTGTCATGCTTGTTAGATGGTGCTTCTCCAATATATCCATTGGCACACTCTACAAAACATCGCTTTTGTTTGTTACGTACTATGAGCAAATGTATGTGTTATGGATATGAGAATGCTAATATGACATGGTGTTAGGTGAAAAATGATAGATCATAAAATAACTGGATTGACATACTTGAAGCTGTAATTATAAGAATGAGTTTTAGTGGAAACGAGAAGGAAAATTACTCTCTCTCCTCCACTCTAATTGATTGAGATGTCTTTAAGAGAAGCAAATGAAAATATAATGATTTATTCGAGTAGCCTCCAATATAGAAATAAAGAAATCTTTTCTATCAAATATTTTTCAGTATTCTGCAAGCTACGGTTAAAAGTAACATGGTTTGAGGTTAAACAAGAAGAATCACATAAACAAAAGTCATCATCACATGCAACAGTAAACATGCATGATTTTGGATAAGGATTCATAAATATAATTCCAAATAACTAGAATAAAGCTATTGTCTTTGATGATGATCTTGATTTGTATGTTTCTCACGGTATATGATAAATTTTCTGTATAAGCATTCCTTCAATATTGTTTTCATTTTTCCTTTTAAAATAAATAAAGTACCTCCAAAATCCACCCAATGTACTTCACATTATTCACATGTTGATTGACATCCATATCATTCCATCTTGGCTAAAAGCAGCATGAACATGAAAAATGAAAAATTCACAGTTTAGCAGCCTTAATGATATATTGTATGTGCTTGATAAGAAAGTGATTACGCTTACTGCTAAACCCGATCTGATGTTCTCTGCAGTTTCATCGTTGAGCTTGTCGATCGCACTGTAATCATCTAAATCAAATATTATCCTTCTGTTCAAATAGAATGGTTTCACTTCTTCCCTCACTTGCTCAGGTATTTTTGTTAACCTTCTTGTTTCTCTATGCATTATCACTCAATTACTGCCTTGAAAATGAACCAATTAGCCCATGGATGATTTGTTTTTAGATATCAGGTGCAAATGGAACCGAGTGATGTTACCTCGTAGCTCTTGTTATGATATTCTTGGTGTTGTAATCTCGGATTATCCAGTCTCTTCGCATTCCATTCTTGCCCGATGCTGCTATCCAAGTATCGATTTCTACGACATCCCCCCTACCGTGATGCCAATATTTTTGATAGGCTGTTAGCTAATTTTATGTATTATCAATAAAATAAAATACATTTTACCTGTCATTGTCTAATACTTTTCTAAAATTAATAGCAAAATTAGTTTTAGTTTTATTTCATTTTTATCTAGATGTTTAGTAATGAAACAAGCAATGAGAGTGAGCTTAATTTGCTATAATAGAAGCATGTTTTCAAGAAACACATCTTTTGTGAGCTTCTTCTTCTTCCTGTCTCTTTGTAATCCATCTTATATTTTTCAGGAGAGATTACCAACATAAGTTGACTCTTCTTTGATAACAGTACGGTCAGAACATTTGGAACTAGGCACGCTTTTCTATGTAAGAACGAGCTATTAATGAAAACAAGGTGGTATACGACAGAGTAGCGATAATAGTATGTACCATCGACTGTATCTGTCGACATGGATGTTAATCCGAGTGACAACCCAAATTAGTTTCCTGATGTTCATCTCATGAGTTGCACCAAATCCATCACTAGCTAGGCCGGAGCTCCTGACATGGTTTAGTGCTGTCTCCTGCTGTCATTGCATGAAATCTTGCATTATTTGCCACTTCAATATCAATCCAGTAGTGAATTCATGCTCAGAAATTTGTGCAGGTGTTCCTATAACTTTAGTCTTTATGTAAATGTATAATTACATATATGCATATATGTATGCTTGTATTTTTTTTTTATGAAGCAATATGTATACTTATATTTGTGAATTTGTATTTGTATTTGTATCCTATTTTGTTGTAAGGTGTATTTATGTTTGTATATACAATCAAAGTCCTGCATATTCCTGCTTCCATACATTCTTCATTGTTGGGATTTGAATAGGCCTGTAAATGGGTTAGATTCGGATTAGATCAGCTTTGATCCAGATCTAGATTCATTTAAATTTGTATCGAATCAGTCTTGACCCGAATCCAACTAATCCGTCGGATCCTAGGTTGGGTTAGATCGGTGCTTTGCACAAATATAAATAGAGTTATATATACAATCTCAAATTATTTTAAAGTAAATGATTGATATATTAGTTATGAGGTTAATATTATTTAAATAGTTAGAAATTTATTCATCTCTTATTGATGAGGGGGGTGCGACAATTAGTGTCTGCTTGGAAAATAAGTGACTTAGCAAAAGTAGTGTGACGTAGTAGTTACAACTATTTATTAATTTGGATACAAGAAGAGAAGAAGCATGGTTTTAATACTATGAAAATATAGCATTTTATTTCATTTTAAGGAAGTACACATTGATGTGAATGAATGTTCGACAAAGAATGAATTATCTATGGGGACTTGGTCGGATCGAATTATGGTCGATCCTTAAACTAGGCCAAAAAAGTTGATCGATCGGGTAAGCGGGTAAGTAAAATTTATTCAATTTTTGGGTCAAATTTAAAATCAGATAGGGCAGACCTAGATTTGAATCAGTGCATATTTATACTTACCACTGTGCATATGCATGAATTGTTGAGTCAAAGTTTGATCATATTTTTTGTCTGCTGACCTGGAGGAGATTCATCAATGTCTCCATTGTTGCAGTCTTGTCTGGCCCAATCTCATAAGACCTTATCACAAAGGTCTGCCTATACACAAACCTCTTCTCAATAAACCCCCCAAGCTTGAAGACATTCATGACCTCCTCCCCCACCCCATCCTTCTCCCCCTGGTACGCAGCCGGCACCGGCTCGCCGCCCTCCACCACCACCAGCCTCCCATTCACCGCCCTTTCCACCCTCACTCCACTGCCGACCACTCCTCTACAAGCGACAGCAACACTTCTTCGCAAGTGCAATCTGCCAAACTCTATCTTCTTTTTGTCGCTCGCACATGCCCTACTTGTCGCCGGCCAACCTCCGGTGAAATTCCTTGCAGCCACAGTTGCGGACATTGCGCTATAGTGGCATCATATCATTGAGGCATGAGGTGAGATCATCACACTGAGTGGAATAGTGGGGATGATTGGTAGGGGAAAGAAGAAAGAAGGGGGAGGGAGCTTCACCACCACTTTGGGTGGTGGAGAGGAATATTTGGGGAGGGAATGCTGCAAGCAAATATAGAAGCAGCTCTTTGTGGTTCAAGCTTTTTTCTATTGGCTTGTCAAGTTTGTAGGAAGGGGAGAGAGAGAGAGAGAGAGAGAGTGTGGCAAATATAAGTGGTTGACCTACCACCTCTAATATTTAACCATTGGTAAGGATTGGTTAGATCTTAGAACCAACAATAATAGATAATCCCATTTTTTGGGTCATCTTATCGAGGAGTTTTTGGGTTCAGCCGACCAACGTTTGGCTGGCAAATAGGGGGTTGCCACGTTAGTAATAGGCCCCACTTGGTACTGATGTGGCATCTACCCGTTGGCACTTGTCGAACCACCCCATTAAAATATGGTTACATGATGTCCCTAAAATTGTTGATTGGGTTCGATAGTCGGTCCAAAACGTAACGATTGTACTCGGAACAAATATTCTACAATATAAATTTTCATTCAAATTTTATAATTTGTGTACTGTAATGGAAACAAATTTAAAATTAGTTTATGATAACAGGAAAAAAAAATCAATTGAGTTTAATAAATGAGAGTTAGTAAGCTTTCAATCATTGTTGCATTAAAATTTGATATCAACCAAATAATACAAGTATAAATCAGATCATAAATACTAATTGATAATCTCATGCAAAGACAATATCTGTGATTCCATCATCTAAATTCACAAATAATATTATTGCTAGGTTTGGTAGAATATAAAAGATTAACAAAAAGTACTCGTCAAATTTACGTCGTATATTCATGAAATTTATCGAACTTGTGGGGTTTTTTTATCAGTCCATTTGGTTCATAGGTCGGCTTATTTTTAGCTAATTCAATTCCCTTGAAATAATTTTTTAATTTTATGGACGAACATAAATAGGATTCTAGCTTACTAGTCGATCAAGTTGAATTCTCAAAAATTTTGTTATAAATAATTAATACTAATATTGGATACGTAGTCCTTAATTAGTGTAATTTTTCATGATCCAATTATAAAGGTATTTTTTGTTTTGATTTCTGAGAATTGCATGACTTAAGCACGCCTCAGGAGGTCATTTATCTCAGTTTACTTTGGCCTAAGCATATTTAACTATAGAATTTCTCATTATTAATATCACGGTTTCACCCAAAAAAAAATACTTCTATTATTTTGCATCACATTTTTATATATATACTACAGGATTTACCCCTAACTTATCCATATGAGATTATTTTATTATACTTGTTCGTGTAAAATTTGCTTAGAAGTACTCTCTTGGTACCTCCTCTCACCCTTGGAAGACTTAGCGTCCACACAAAGGTTTGCCCCATCACAATTTAGAGGCACGTGAACTCGGGACACATCCCGCATGCGACTCGCCCACTATGGCTCAAAGGTCATTGTTGGTTTTGATGTCATATTATAATATCCAGTGACCCATATTAAGATACCAAGAGAATACTTCTAAAAATATGTAGCATATCTGTAAAAATATGATCCCACGTGAACAAGCATGATAGAATAATCTCATATAGATAAATTAGGAGTAGATTCTGTAACATATATGTAAAACGTGATGCTAAATGATAAAGACTTCTTTTGGGAAAACTCGTGAGGCTAATGATAAAAATTTTTATAATTAACTATATTTGAGCTAGAGTGGTACTAAGATGAGTGACCTTCTGTAAAGTACTTGAGTTATATAGTTTTCAAAAATCAAAGCAAATAATAACTTTACAGTTGAAATATGAGACATTACACCTAGAGGTCAAGCGAGTGGGGTGTGAAAGCAAAGCCATACATTCCTCGCTCGTTGCTCCACATGCAATAAAATAGTTAGCTTTTTTTAAGAAATAATTACGTATATATTATAATAAATTTATTATTTTATATATTATATATTCATATTTAATAAATTACACCACACATATCATAAAAAATATAAAAATTATTTCTATACTACAATCACGATATACCGATTATAACATTTTTAATTATATTTAATGTGTAAATATAAAAAAATATGTATGATATAATTAATTTATCAAATATGTATATATAATATATAAAATAATGCATTCATATTGACGTGTAAGTAATTATATTTTTTTAGCGTGATTTCTAATCTCTAGAGAATCCATTTATAATTTGACCATTTAATTATTATTAAATTTGTAAAAGGATCAATAAAAATTAACAAATTTTGAATTGATTTTTCAATTGAATAAATTTGAATTACTAAATTTTCTATAAAACTGTCACATGCATCAAGTATATAACTAATAATTAATGAATGCATTAGCTCAGATGCACTCAATTTTTTGTGAGTCATAGGAAAGAGACCAATCTATTAAAAAATATAGGGATAATTACATCAAGGTCTCAGAATTTTAATAAATTATCAAATAAGTTTTTTTTTAATTTTTTGCTATTAATTTTTTTTTAAATTATTATTTTACTCCTCGGCCTCTCTCTCTCCTCCCTATCCGCGCATGCGAGGGGTGTGCCACCCATCAGCGGCCGCGCGGACCTCCCCTTGATCCGCGCACGCGCGGCGTGTGCGACCCATCAGCAGCCGTCGCCCGTGCGCGGGGATTGGGAGGGGAGAGATAGAGAGAGAGGCGGGGAGGAGAGTGAGAGGCCTAGAGGTATAATGATAATTTTTAAAAAATAATAATAAAAAAAAATTAGAAAAATGATTTATTTGATATTTATTAAAACTCAGAACCGATGGTATAATTTTAAAAATATAAATCTGTGCGTTATTAAGCATTAAATTCAGAAAACTCGGTGTAATTATCCCAAAAATATAAATCAATCAAAATTTCAAATGATTATTCTATAAATTTTTGGAGAGTGTGTAATGGTGAGTCGGTGACTAAGATCTACTAGGAAATAAGATAATTCCTTCTATCAAGAAAAAAAAAGATCATTCAAATATTGACCACAATTTTTAAATCAATTATTTATAGAAAAAGCTATGCATCAACTTTTTCAAATATAAGGAAATACTTTAATGAATAAACAAACAAATCTTTGTGAATATATACATTTTTTAGATTTAAAAAAAAAAAAATAATTAAGTTCATGCAAGTGTATAGTTAATTTGTTGTGAAGCATTCATTTTAAATTATTAATAGTAAGCATAATAATATATAATATGCATAATACATATTTGATTCAATAAATAATATTGGTAATTGTGCAAGAAAATGAAAAAAAAAAAGAGATGCAAGTGGCTAATTAATCATCTTAATTAATTAAATTACATGTTTAGATTATGCCTAATATGTGGTGTGAGATGACTCAGAAGTTATTATCAAAAAGAAAGAGAGAGAGAGAGAGAGAGAGAGAGAGAGAGAGAGAGAGAGAGAGAGAGAGAGAGAGAGAGAGAGAGAGATGAGTCAGAAGGGCACCCAATTCAAGCCTTGGTATTTATGAGTCAATAAATGTGATCTTATATGGTCATTTATATCAAGATGAATGGCTGTGATTGACCTATAGGGACCCAAAATGGCCAGATCCTAGGACTTAGTGGGGTCCAGCAGGATTGGGTCTCTTGAGGGACCAAAGGGAGGATGTGATTGGGTGTGGCATGCTCATTGGCCCCACAAATATACCTAGCTTCCTTGGTCCTTAAGTATTGGTTTTGAAATTTGTTTTGAGAGAATTCAAGTTGAGATTAATAATTTAATGGAATTTTTACGTACAGAATATAAAATTTATATAAAATTATACATTTCACCATCAATTCATAAATATTACCCCTATCACACCATATTTATTTAAATTTTACGCATTTCATATATTTCACACTATATTCTTTGATGGTGAACTTCACATTTCTAAATTGGCCTTTATCTTAATTATATTATTAATATATTAATTAAATACTATAAATAAATTAATTTATATAANGCGTAAAATTTAAATGAACATGGTGTGATAGTGATAATATTTACGAATTGATGGTGAAATGCATAATTTCGTGTAAATTTTATGTCCTGTATGTAAAAACCCCTAATTTAATACATAAATATAGTAAATAATTCTTCAACTTATTATTTTTTTATTTGATGTGATATAATTTTTATGTGCATTTCGATAATCTCATTCTCATATGAGAATTCATTAATATAGAATCCACTATGATCTCTTCAATAAATTTTGACTAAGTGAATACGATAATAGTTCACTAACTACTTAGTATCTGCCAGAGTGGATAGTTAATTTCTTGTATTCTTCTCAAATATGATAAAGACAAATAAAGACGCATGAAAGCATACTGCGTGCATAATATGTTAACTTGATCTCAGTGGAATTATAGGCACTGATACTACTAATTAAAGAGTCGTATCGTAAAAAATTCAAGTTGACACTATAATAAAAACAACTATAGTCGCGCTAAATTAGTTACGGATTCGAAAACACAGTTATTGACCTCCTACAATATCAAAAACAGCAGTTATTATTGCTACAATTTGAACTACGACTACATCAATAATCATAGTTCAAATCACGGCTCTTGCCAAATACTATGGTTCGCTAATCATGGGGACGCCTGAAGTTTTGGCCAATGGATAAGTACTGAAATTTTTATATTAATATTTCAATTTATTATTGATCGTCATATATTCCAACAATTTTTGAAATGTAATTTTTCTAATAATTTATTTATGTAATTAAATTCTCATGTACCTCTGTTATATAATTTATGTTTAAGCATTATATTTCCTATGATTTTGCAATATTTGTGGTTGTAATCTTAATTAGGATGAGCATGAAATAAATAAATATATATATTTAAATACATTTTTATTGCAAATAACTGCATTATTCTATAATTTATTACAATAATACTATATAAAGTCATTAAATATCTAGTATGAACACCAAATAAATCAACATTCATAACAAATTTAAATATTAGTAAAACATTTATAGTTCTTTTTTTATGTTTGAATGCAATTTTGGATTATTATATAATTTTAGTCTTTTCTCACTATTAATATTCATTTCTATATTTTCTCCATCTAGGGAATGTGATAAAAACTGATGTTAATTAAAACTACAGGCTTAAAGCCTTGGTTGGCGCAAGGACTAAATCAAAATCAAAATAGTACTAATTTAAATAATAATAATAATAATAAATAAAAATTTTAATTATTTTTCACAAATTTTAATATAAAAAGAACATTATTTTACTTCATATACTTAATAATTTTTTAATAAAAAAATTAATTTTATTTTACATCCTAGACTAAAATACTCGATTCAAATATTTTAGTCTAGGATGTGAAATAAAGTATATATTTTTATTAAAAATTATTGAATATGTGAAGTAAAATAATATTTTTTTATATTAGAATTTGTGTAGAATGATTCAAAAATTTTATTTATTATTATTATTGCTATTTTTTAAATTAGTATCACTTTGGTTCTGATTTGGTCTTCATGCCAAACAGAGCTTTAAATGTTATTATATGACCAAGCATTTTATTTTTGATAAATTGCATTTGAGCTCCTGAAATGTCAATTAATTCTCTCATCTCTTTATGTCTCTCCTTGAGATAGCTCAAGCACGTAGCTGCACTGCCACAGTTGCGCCACTTGCGGGCCGCTGCTATGCACTCAACCGCGCGATGCCCGCATGCACCAGCTATGACGAGCCACCAGCGTTGTGAACGGCGCTAACGTTATCGCATGGGCAGCCTACAACGTGCAGCCATCCAGTCGACTCGCACAGCCATGGCCTCACGCTTGGTGCAGAGCCTATGTGAGCCAATGCGAGCATCATGTGGACTGCGAGCAAGGACGAGAAATATTTTTGTCTTATCTCTTCTTTTAAAATTTTTTTCGTTAACATTTTTTATTTAAAAGGATCAGATAAAAAGATAGTTATTAATCTATGAGATTTAATAACAATGCTATGTTACATCTAAGGGATTTAAGTTAAAAAAATTTTAAAAATTAAGATCAGTTTATAAATATCTCACTGCCTTGATGCAATTTATTTATTTATTTAAATAAAACTTGCAGCACCTTCATTCTCTTTTAAAAGTGAAATACAAAGTCAAAAAGTATCTAATAGTAACCAAAATATAATGAAGCTCTTAACACATGAAGTAATGTATAATAATTATATAATTAATCAATAACAAATTTGAAAATTATTATTTTTTATTTATTTCTTAACACTGCAATTTCTTTCGCACGAATTAAAAATTACAGTAGAAATATGATTCAAATCTAAGACTTCCTAATACCCGAGCAAGCTCATTCTCTGCTACATTAGAAAAATATTGCAAAAGCATTCAAAATCAAAATTTTATTACCAACTTATTTGGTTCGAGATGTTGTTCTAGCCTAACACAAATTTCAATTATAAAAATCAACTGTATTTTCATATCCAACACAAATACGAATATTAGAATTAATATTATTTCACATCTTTTTAATTTCGTAATATTAAAATAAATTTTTTTCCTATTAAACTTAAAAAATAAAATATTTTTTCTTGCCTGAAAAAAAAAAACTCTAACTAAACGAGGCTATGCGAATCACTTTCTTGATTGAAGCCTATAGAATATACAGTCCCCTCAAACTCGATCATTGACTTGTTTGCTTGTTGGCTAGACGAAGATTCGCTTGAGGTATTACATGTGATCGGAGAAGAATTGAATAAGGGGAGTGAACAATAACAAAGGACTACATAGCAGATAATATAGCTTATTCGCTTTATTGCTTTCATTCATGTAACTAGAAATACAAATAGCGTTGCAGATTATTTTGCGATGTTAAGAGATATTGCTTACGAGAGAGAAAATTTCTTTCCTAAGAATTTTTTGTAAGAATGCCGGTTGACACGCACTTGTAATTAAGCCAAATCGCAAAAAAAAAAAAAGAAGAAAAAGACAAACCTCATCGGCTTAGATGAATGAAAAGTGGAGGATCTTTACGACTCTAAATGAACTATTTGTTTAGAATATGCTTAGTTTGATCCCAAATAATTTTCATGTGTTTGCTTTGTATTACTCTAGAAGATTCTTGCTTTAAAGAGATCAATTATTCTTTCTTCTTCTTTTTTTTTGGAATTTTCAACCTCTAATGGTGGTTATTATGAAAATATAAATATAAAACATTTTTTGTTTTAAGATTAATTGCAAATTACACAACAAATATAAATATGAAAATTTCCATTGAGCAATATGCATCCTTTTGTTTGTAATTATATAGATAAGCAATTTCATTTACATATGATCATTTATTTTCTTTTAAATTATAGAAATAGTTCATAATAAATTGCTTTTAAAATTTTGCTAGAAGTAACATGCATTGAAATGTATACAATATACATGCAATATTAATATATAGTAATTTAATTAAAATTATTGAGTTCTAGAAATGCAAAGTTAATTATTTTTGCTTCACAAAGGTACTTTTTTTGTATATATATATTGCTTCTTATATAAATATTTTTTTATATAATTATTTTTTATTTTGTATATATTTTTATAATTTTCACTATGCCATTAGTCTAACATTTAATTTGATATTATTTTAATATTATATTATGTTATTTAAATATTATAATATGTAGATGCTATCTTAGAGTCATATTTTTATAATTTTTTTCAAAATGATTTAAAATATATTAAATAAAATAATTATTATTATTTAGATAATATGATATAGTATTAAAATATATTAAACTAAATACATTTTAAGTGAAAAATTAGTTAAAAAATGATGATGATAATGATAATAATAATAATAATAATAATAATAATAATAATAATAATAATAATAATAATAATAATAATGAAAGTTTTCTTTTTTGATATCAAAAATAATGAAAGAGAAAAACCACAACACAAAATTATTAGAGAGATTTACATACAGAATACTGAATTCATCACATATTACCCATTTCACCATCTTTTAATAAATATTACATATATTACACTCCTTTTATATTTTTATTATTATAATAGAAATATAAAACTCAGAGTGTGATATGTGTAATATTTACTAAAAGATAAAAGATAATAAAATATGTAATATATGATGAATTCAGTGTTTTGTATATAAATCTCTCAAATTATTATAAAGTAAAAGAAGCAAATCAAAGCGCATGCAGCATGTGATGACTGATGATCCATCACATTAAAAAGGTTAAATTACACATAGGTTTCTCATGTTTAGCATGTCCTTCCTAATAGGTTCATATTTTTCACACATAATTGCTGCATAAAAATCTTTGATCAAGAGAGCATGCACCATGTGACGATCCACATTTGATGTGGCGGCCCCCTATTGGTCGGTTAAACTCAAAAATAACTCAACTTTTTGCGACATCATTTGTGCTAGAAAGTTTTTTTTTCCCTATTACTTCAGGTTAAATTAATCTGTTTCCAATATAACTATATTGTAATTGTAGCGCATAGAATGATTGTGTTACTGAACAATTTTATTACGAAACTATTTTTTCTAGATTTAAATTCTAAATTTTAACCCTACTTTAAACTTAATCGAGTGAGATGAAAGTCTTTATTATAAACTTGCAAACTACACATAATAGGATAAAATTTATGAAAAAATATTAGTAATTTAATTCATAATTATTTTCAAAAATACTACATGAAATAAATAATCTTATAAGATTTTGGTGTGATATACATAATATTTTAACTTTGATAGTGAAATACGTAATTTTTTGTAATTAGAGTATCCATCATGTAAATCTCTCAAATATGTAAATTGTAACGTCCCGTGATCCAAATGTAGAAATATTGTACACTTTGACTTTAGGAAAACTGCATGACTTGAGTACTTCCCAAGAAGTCACCCATCCCAGTACTACTCCAGGCCAAGCACGTTCAAGTATGAAGTTTTCTATTATTAGTCTCACAGTTTTGCCCCAAAAAGTGCGTATACTATTTTATATCACGTTATTTATTTATATGGCTCAGGATCTTCCTCCTTTTTCGATGTGAGTCAATTCATTCCTATGCCCCTCTCATCATTTGGCCTAGAAGCTTGTCAGGAGTCACACTCTACATCAGTAATTCGCCTCTCTTGGGATATCACCCGGCGAATACTCTCCACCGTCTTCGGCCACGGGCGTCACACAAATAGTTAAAACTAATCAAAAATAACTAAATTGTATGCCTTTTATTAAAAAATACTAGTAAAAAATAAACATTCTAAAAAAGAATTAAAATTACAGCACTTTTATAATCTTATTACAAAAAAAAAGAATTAAAATTAATTTACAAATCCCTTTCAATCTGAGTAGCCTGGACGCAATTAGTGAAATAAAAATCAGCAAAGTGTTTTTTTTTTTAAATCCAAAAGTAGCTATGCTAAATATTATTTCAAAAATTCATGACCCAGCATAAAGGTTAACTAATTTTCAGGAACCTAGCTGTAAGTTTTCCAAAATAAAAAAAAGTAAAGCGAATATTTCTTCCTCCTGCCTATTTAATATATCCTCCTATCTCAATCGCTCTTCACTCCCTCCCTTGATAACTCTCTCTGTCTCTCTCTCTCTCTGTCTCTCACTCTCATGAAGAAGTATAAGAATCAATTACAACTTCTCCTGCCAAAAACAGTTCAGCTTCTTCTCTCTCTGTTCTTCCTCTGTTTCTTCCTCTCAAGCCCGCTGTGGTTCCCTTCCTCTTCCTCCATCCTCAAGAAAGCAAAGTCCGTCCTTTTAGGACACAAGTTCCTCTTCATTGTCTGCAACGTTATAGTCATCTTCCTCCTCAGGGACTCGAAGCTCTCCAAGCCTTCCTTGCCGCCGGATTCCGGCGAGGAATATATCAGCAGAAACAAGGGTTTCCAGAATCGGCAGCACTCTGTTATCAAAGACAAGGAATTTCATTCTGAAATGAATAACAGAAGAGAAGAACAAGAAGATGATGAAGAAGAAGAAGATGTTGAAGAGATGGAAGAGTTAAAGAAGAAGGTAGAAGACTTCATTGCTAGGGTTAACAAGCAGCATAACCTTGAAGCTAAAACTGACAGATTGCTATGGCTAAGCGAGGAGAGCAGAGAGATCTCGTGAGAGGTGCAGAGCTGTAATTACTGTTTGATGTCTAGTGGGATAAGGAAAAATAGAAGAAAATCAAGAAAAATAAGAAATTGGGAGAAATTACAGATCTGCTCTTGAATACGTGAGAAATTTTAAAATGATGATGTTGTGCCTGTAATTAATTTCGCAATCGATCTAAAGTTGAATTAGATTTTGAATTAAATGCAGATGAATTCGATTCAATTGAGCCAACGTCAAATAATCCATATTGATGGCTCGAGATTTTGTTTAATCATATCCAATTGCTCGCGTGAATTGTTTATGTTAGATTTCAGGCAATAGCTTAGTCGATAAAAATTTTAAAATTTCCTATTACGACATATTCAAAACCGTGTATATAACTAAGTTTTTGACTGAAAGTTTGAATGATAATCGAAAACCGACAAATGACTCAGGTTTAGTTTAGGTCAAGATCGAATTGAACCGTTCTCTACAAAAAGCTTGGATCGGATCGATCTTGGATTGAAAACTTACAAATTAATTTTGAACCGATATCGGATCCGATTCGAGATCTGCAGATATGTGAATGAAATAATAATAATGTAATTCTCTACACTTCAAACCCTACATCGAACTTTAAACTATTGAATCTTCTAAATTATTATTTTTGTTTTACATGTTACCTAAAAAAAACAGAATTTGAAGAGCAAATAATTAAATATTGATAATTTATCCAAAGATCGACTGATAACATATTGTATTGATTTTATTAAAAATTTTAAAAATACAAATTAATTTTTAAACAATATTTTTAATTACTATAAGGGAATATATTCCTTAATGCTTGCTTTAAATTAAAATATTTCTTAGTTTGGCTAATTAATTAAATGGATAAATTGCAAATTTTACAATATTCAATTTTGGAAAATAGAGACATTAAACATGGCTAGCTAAGTAACTAGTGAGACAAATTACCTTGTTTGGTTTGAAAATTAAATTTTAAATAATTTTTTTTTTTAAATTTAATAAAAAAAAAATTTAATTTAATATAAAAAATTATGTGAACTGTAAAATAAAGTTAATTCTAATATTTGTATTTGTGTTGAATGTGAAATAAAATTGATTTTTAAAATTTGTAACTTATATTAGATATAATCGACTTATTTAGCTAAAAATTATTCTACATAGTTGAAAAATATTCATAATTATTGAAATGTTCATAATTAAAAAAATCTTCAAGTAACTAAAAATATCATATTAGTTTAAAAATAAATGTAGCTACATAGAAAATTAGGTTAACATTTTATTTGTCTTTCAGTAGGTCCCACTTGAAGAGATTATAAATTAATCTCAATTTTTTAAAAACCTTAATTTAGGTCGACCTTGAGGTTGTAAAAATATTATAATTTTGATCACTCTTTTAAATTTTTATCAATTTCACTGAATTTTTTTTAATAGAAATGCAAAATTTATGTATTTTTTAACTGATTCGAACCGTCATTAAGTAAAAAAAAACCATTATACTCGTTTAACCCCACTTTACTTTAAAAATTTAATAAAAATTTAAGATTTAATTTCTCTTTCTTGTTTTTTTTTACACTAAAAATTTAAAAATAAAAAATATAAATATTATTATTTCAAAATTTTACTTTTAAAAATCAAAAAATTAGTAAATATGAATAATCTTACAAGTATAAAACTAAAAATTTAATAATTAATTGCTCTATTTTTGTAATTTTTGAGAACTAAATTATTAAAAGTTTAAAAAAATTGGTTCTACCTTTGACGAAGTTGAAATTAAAATGTAAATATATATAGTAGGTATAATAGGTATTTTAATTTTAAAATCCTATTTATAATTATGACAGGTTTAACTTGAAAATAATTTTACAATAAAATAAAATTTTGTTCCACTCAAATCAACTCAAAATTGAAAAATTTAATTTGAAATTAATTAAAAAATTAAAAATTAAATAGAAATTAAATCAACCAATCACAACTAATGGGCCAGGCCTAGCCCGAGTACGACTAATTTGACTCGAGATGAGTCGTTAACTGCCTACGCACGTGATTGCCAACCCTAGCTCGTCTACAATGGCGGTCTCCGGAATCCGACCGTCGCTACAAATATTCCAATGACATGCTGCCTTCGTCGACGGCCCCTCGAATTCTCCGTAAGCGGAGCGTCTTCTTCCTTCTTCTTCAGGCCTCTCTAACTGCAGCGATCACCGGAGGCCATGGCTTTCGCGTCGAGATGCGTCCTTTCTCGGTTCGCCCTTCCCTCATCTCATCCATCGAGAAAGCGGACCAACTCGGCAGATTCTTCTCCTCCTGCACCACCTTCATATCCCAATCTACCTTGTAAGCGATCATTCGGGAAGCACATCTCATCTGGATCACCGAAATGGCGGCATTGGAACCTTGAGGTCTCGCAGGAAGGTTTGTCTTTGCTGAGATTTGCTGTTTGGTTTTTGCTTTTCAAATAGAGGTGGACTACCTCGAGACTACGTTACTCACCATATCTGCATCCGAGTTACAAATAATCTTCCGCCTCCCCTTTCTGACACACATTGCCATATCGCTTGTGCCTCAATGATAACGACGAGGACTTTCCAATTCTCCTGGAATTTTTCCTTTCTCTGACTTCGCTTTTTCGTCAAGCAAGGGCTTGCTGGTCAATGAGCCTTATGATTTTCTACTGGTCTCTCATTCCACAGGCTCAAGATGATAAGGCTCGTGGAGGTCACTTTATCTGGGATAAATTTTCTTAGGAAAATTAACAAAGACTCCCAGGTCTCAGGTAAGGAATTGAGCAATAGTAGAAATTGCAACTCGTCATTCAGCTAGGTTATCTCCATGACAATTAGTTAATTGATGATTGTCTTCACCATGTTCATATGTTCAATTTTTTTTGTTCCTTCCTTGAACTTCAACTTGACCAGCTTCTAGTTCAAGAATGCCTTATTTTCAAATGTCTTCCTCTCATTCATGCTCTCCAACTTTTGCCATAGAGAGTAGGATGAGTTTGTGAAACAAGATGAAAACAATCCTGTCATACAACCGCTGAAGGACGTGACACAGCTTTTTAAGTTTATCTTATCCCATACATTATCTTTCGTCTCTACTAGCCTCTTAGTTGGCTCCTTCAGAGATAAGTGCAGATATTTGCATTCTAGGAAATTAATCATTGTTGACACCATCGTCGCATTGAACAACCTGGCATGCGGTTATACCACTTGTTGGTTTGAAGATGATAAAAAAATCTTTTCAATAACTACATTCAATGTCTAACAAATCTTTTCTGACTTCGGATCTTCGAGAAGAGCTAGCAGTAGAAAAATCTCTCCTCTGAATTTTAAGATACAAATTAAAAAAACAATAATGAAACATAGAATTAAACGTGAGAAAATTCTAACCATGGATGCCTTAGTTATTGACTACAAGATTTCACTAAAATAATGAGATAACAAGGCTTTTTTCTTCCCTAGAAGATTCTCTGGAGAATCACACAAATCTTCACCTAGTCCTAAGTGGATTACAGGAAATAAAATTCACACTACTGTAACTAATTTGATCTTTTTCAGGTTTTCTTTGTCCAATGGATAGGAGGACTTGATGTGAGTCTTCTCAGTTGCGGGAAGGGTTTAGGCTTAACAATTTGCTAGGATGTATGCTTCACTCACATGACTCTTGTTGATTGTGGTCAAGGCAAGGACTTCAAATGTCAGCCAGATCTTCATGCAGCCCTTCTCTTGTCTTTTATGGTCGGGAATTAGGGCAACATTCCATTGTATTGGGAATGTGAAGAATGTTATTGCCGTGTTGCACTATTCTAACTTCTAAGCACCACTCCATTGTGATGATTTTGTCAAAGCATTGATTAGCGATGATTATGAAGTACATGCTCAATTTTCCAAGGAAACTCTGTTTAAAGAAATAGTCAAATAAGTTACTTCTTAGCTTCATAAATCACTTCTCAAGTAAAGCCTTTCTTTGAGGAAAACTTCATCAAAGATGCTCTTTCTTTGGCTTACAATCTTTGTTGAAAAAGGATCTTTTTTTAAGAGTTTTTGTCTTCTCCTTTTAATGGATAACCATCCCTAAGTTTCCCTCTTTGATGATAACTTTGTTCGAGATACTTCTCCAAAGGCAATTCTTTGACTAGTCATCATCTCATAGCAAGGCTTCTTCTCTAACAGCTTATCAAACATCCTTTCTAGTCTCTCATTTGGAGGAATAGCCCCAACAATCTTTTACCCTTGGTTACTTCTCTTATAGCTTTATTTTGGATCACAAAGCTAAAATGATGTTTTCAGTAATCTGGGGATTTTATAGCTTGGAGACTTTTCTTTTAGCATTGTTAATATCCTTTGCTTCATCGATTTAATTTTAACAATGTGGTTCTAAATTCTTTACTTCTTGTTGATGGTGAAACTACGTATGCCATTAATTGTCATAGATCTTGATCACTAGATTTTGAGTTTCTCTTCCCACATTAAGATTTTATTTCATATTGGTTTCATTGGGTAATTGGGCACTCAATAGGAAAGTTGCTGCAAAAATTTGTGGTCACTGTGTTTTCTTAATGGTACTTGAATGCAAGTCAACTGTTGTGAAAAGGAGAATGCTATTATGGATGAATGGTGCGTGAAGTACATTTTAAAATAATATATTGGAGAAAATGCTCAAGTAACATTTAGAAGGGGTATAGCTAATAAGTAAAATATTTATGACATTTGGCCACAGATTAGGGAAAAAGAGGGAACAACAACAAGGCGGGGTATACGTTTATTTACATATATTATTTAATCAACACATACAATTGTTTTTATACTAAATTCAGTGCTCAACATGATCTGAAGAATTTTTTTTTGAATGATTGAAGAATTATTTTTAGGCGGCAGCATTATTGCTACTAATATATTTATAAATATATTCTAAAAAATGATTAAGGTTACGTTTGGCATTCTTGTAGGCAGCTTAAATTCAAATTTAGCTCACTTAGACTTAAAACATATCCAAACAATGCTTTGGCATATCAGCATCTTTAAATTTTAAGCTACTTGAAAGGTAAGCCAGCTGAAAGTTGGCTTGAAAGTTTATGGTGCTTCAAAGTTTAAGCAATTTAAAAATTTAAGCTGCATATAGAATTCTGTAACCTTTTTTCAAAAGCAACCTTAACCCTTAAAGAAGTAAGCTGGAGGAATGGTGATACTTGAGCTTGTGAGCCTTATGGAAAGTGCATTTACAGGTTTAAATATTCAGAATTTAAGATACATCTGTTGTAAAACAAAAACCATGGTATTGCATTGAGTTATAGTATAATATTATTTTTCATTTTCCCCAATTTTTACCACGAGCTCTTTAGTCTGATCACCATGCAGGTTTGTTTTGAAGTTTGCGGAATGTTAGTTTTTTCTTTCCCCTTCTCTTCTATTATACAATCTAATCATTCATTTTTCCTTCTTTTCACCTCTTGTTTGTGTTGAAAATGTTTCCTTTCCAATATCTTGGTACTATTCATCTTTTCGACTAAAGATTTTAAGATTGCCCACATGAATTTCTGATGTGATATGCATAGGGGTGATCAGCTTTCTCCCAAAATGTCAGAGTAAATGTATCAATATTTTCTTTCAATTTTTGTGTTATTATTTACATATGGTATTCATTTTACATGTATAGTGATTATCAATTTGAGCTGCTTTAGTATATTGACAGCGGTGATATCTACAACTGCTGCAAAAGAAGTTTCATTGGAAATTGAAAGCACTGTTCCACCCAGTGCAAGATTCAGGGAATGCCAAGATGTTGCAGGTTTGCCCGGTGAAAGTGAATCTACAACTACTATCATTGTTGTTGGTGCATCTGGTGATCTGGCCAAGAAGAAGATATTTCCTGCTTTGTTTGCACTCTTTTATGAAGAGTGCCTCCCAAAGGTCAGATATGATAGTTTTTATAGGGTTAGAAAAGCATGTTAAGGAACATTTTATTGTGACTATATACACATAAGCCATTCATACTTGCTTTGCAGCACTTCACAATTTTTGGCTTCGCTCGTAGTAAGATGACGGATGCTGATCTACGCTGTATAATTGGTAGAACACTAACATGTAGAATAGATAAAAGGTAATTTTTTTTAGGCTGGGTTTATCCAACTTACTATCTGGATGCTACATAAATCACATTAGCCTGTTCTCTTGATGTCCAACAGTTTTTAATTTGATACTTTTATTCAACTTTTTTGTGGTAAATTTATCACTCTTTTATAGGCAAAATTGTAGTGAGAAGATGGAACAGTTTCTAGGGAGATGCTTCTATCATGCTGGACAGTACAATTCTGAGGATGATTTTGCAGAGCTACATGAGAAGCTTAAAAAACATGAGGTAATTCGGTCACTCTTGTTAGCATTTTTTTTTGTTTTTGATCAAGTGCTGTTAATTTTCTTGGCATGTATTTTTACTCTCTGACCACAATGCAATCACTGTAATTTTCTACCGTTTTCACCTTTTCATGTCACCTTTCTCTCCAGTATACCCTTAGTAGAGAAGTATAGTGAAGAAAATATGCATTTTTTGTTGGTTTATAGTTTGGTACTTTAGATGTGGTTAGAAGTTCTTTACAAGCTACATTCTGTCATGGACATCTTAAATACCAGTTCTGCTGTGAACCATTGGGCTTCTCATTGTCATTTTGTTGAAATCTCTTTCAGCTAGTTTAATTGATAAGCTTTTTGGGAATCTGCTAGTGTTCAGAGTTCATGTACTTTTTCTTATCATATTACACAAATGCATCCCTAAGTTCATGAAAATTACTGTGATGCAGATAAATGAGCCATATGCATTCACCTTTCATTCACAATCTCTATACAAATACTCTTGCTGTTCTTGAGATTAAGATGATTTCAAGAATTACCAAATTGCAACACTTCTTTCTTTTACCCCTGGAACTAATGAGGGCATATATGCTTGAGCATTCTATTACTTGGTCTCCATTTTGCAAGGCAGGCTACTGGGTTGGTGCTGTTACAGTATTTAGTTGCTTACAGGGTTGTATGTGTCCAAGAGTGATTTCTATGTCTCAGAGTGTCACATTCAGTTTGTCACCAGTAACTCTTTAGTGAAGCAGCTTTCTCACTGATATTCTTAATGCAGGTTGGGAGGATCTCAAATCGCTTATTTTATCTATCAACACCTCCAGATATATTTATAGATGCTGTAAAAAATGCCAGCAACTCAGCTTCTTCTGCGAATGGTTGGACCAGGGTTATTGTAGAAAAGCCCTTTGGCCGGGATTCCGACTCTTCTGCTGCTTTGACTAAAGGCCTAAAGCAGTACCTAAAGGAAGAACAAATCTTTAGGTAATGTTCTGCAATGGTAGCCATTTGTAAGCATCATGATTGATCTATATTACTCATTTTGCAGAATCGACCACTATTTGGGAAAGGAACTTGTTGAAAACTTATCTGTACTTCGTTTCTCGAATCTCATATTCGAGCCGTTATGGTCGAGACAATATATAAGGAATGTGCAGTTGATATTTTCTGAAGATTTTGGCACTGAAGGACGTGGAGGGTAATTTTAGCAAACATAACTCCCGTTAATTATCAATTATTTTTGTGTTATATTTTGCAACTTAGTTTCTTCTGTTGCCATAACCATTGTAGGTACTTTGATAACTATGGCATCATCAGAGACATAATGCAGAACCATCTGCTTCAAATACTGGCCTTATTTGCCATGGAAGCTCCTGTAAGCCTAGATGCTGAGCATATCAGGAACGAAAAGGTTTGAAGGACTTGATTATATGTTTAATTTAAACTGCTTTTTTCTTCTTACTATTTGCTGCATTAAATTTTTTGAATTCAGCAACTCCTAAAGGTTATGAGAAGGAATCCAGGTCTCAGTTTTTGTATGTATACAGATTGTTTGTTTGTCCAAATTGACTTTTAACTTAGGATAATATTAACCTTAGTTGTTTGTTTTTCGGGTTGTCTTTAACCTAGTTAAATTTAAACTTATGGGTTACATTTAATATGAAAACTAATAATATTTGAAATCCTACACAAATTCTAACATTAAGATCAACTTTGCTTCACATCCTACACAAATTTCAAAATAATTAATTGATTTTATTTCACATCCTACATGCATCTCAAACAAAACTAACTTTATTTCAAATGATTCACAATTGTCAAAACAAAAATATCGCATCAAAAGTTATCTTTCACCCTAATAAAAAATTGCTTCACAAACAAATATTTTTTTAGGTCACATGAGACAAAATTTAATATTAAACTAAGGGGGCATTTGATTCGTTGTTATCTTAGTGTTATGTTATGTAATTTAGATGTCATGATATCTAGATGTCATCTTTTAACTAATAATTTTATAATCTAATAGAAGATTATTTGTAGATGACATTAAATCAAACAGTTGCCTTCTCTAGATAACATAACATCAAGATAACATTGAACCAAATGCTCCCTAATAATATTTGAAATGTTACACAAACTTAATATTAAAATTAACTTCTCATTCTATATAAATTTCAAAAGAAAAATTAATTTTATTTTATAAGAATAAAGGCGATGTACAAAATTGTGCCAATTATAGAGGAATTAAATTAATGAGTCATACTTTAAAACTTTGGGAGAGGGTGATCGAACAAAGGTTACGCCATAATATTAAGGTATCAGAGAATCAGTTTGGTTTTATGCCAGGTAGATCTACGATAGAAGCCATTCATTTACTAAGAAGTTTAATGGAGAAATTTAAGGAGAGAAAGGAAAACTTACATTTGGTTTTTATTGATTTGGAAAAAGCTTATGATAAAGTCTCAAGAGAAGTACTTTGGAGAGTTTTAGAAAAAAAAGAGATTTGCACTGCTTATATTCAAGTTATTAAAGACATGTATGAAGGAGCTGTTACCTGTGTTCGGACACAAGGAGGTTTGACTAAGGATTTTCCTATTACAGTTGGATTACACCAAGGCTCGGCTTTAAGTCCGTATCTTTTTGCTTTGATTATGGAAGTCATGACTGGACATATCCAAGATGAAGTGCCTTGGTGTATGCTCTTCGCAGATGATATTGTCCTTATTGAGAAAACTAAAGAGGGAGCTAAAGCGAAACTAGAGCTTTGGAGGAATGCTCTGGAATCTAAAGGTTTGCATCTCAGTAGATCAAAAACTGAATATATGGAGTGCACATTTAGTCAAGAAAGAAATACTTATATTGGAGATGTGACAATTGGTGATCAAATTGTCAAGAAGAGTGAGCGCTTTAGATACCTTGGATCAATTATACAAAATGATGGCGAAATAGATAATGACGTTATTAGCAGGATTCAAGCAGGCTGGGTAAAATGGAGAAATGCTTCTAGTGTGTTATGCGATAGAAAAATTCCATCCAAAATTAAGGGTAAATTTTATAAAACTGTAGTAAGACCAGCGATGATATATGGTGCTGAATGCTGGCCTGCAAAGAAGAAACATACAAATAAAATAAATGTTACAGAAATGAGAATGTTAAGATGGATGAGTGGATATACACGAAAGGATAGAATGAGAAATGAGTATATCCGAAAGAAAGTTGGTGTTGCACCAATTGAGGATAAACTTAGAGAAAGTCGGCTTCGATGGTTTGGACATCTAAATCGTAGGCCAATTGAAGCTCCAGTTAGAAAAATTGAGTTATTGGATTTTCCCATGTACAAAGAGGAAGAGGGAGACCAAAGAAGACATGGCAAGAAACTATAAGGAGCGATCTTAGTTACTTAAACTTAGATAAGAATTTGGTAACTGATAGAGCGCAATGGAAACAAAGGATTCATGTAGCCGACCCCACCTAGTGGGATTAAGGCTTGGTTGTTGTTGTTGTTGTTGTTGTATACTACTCGCATCCCAAAATAAAATTAATTTTATTTTAAATCTTTCACAAATTTCTAAACAAAAATGTATCGTCACAAGTTATCTTTTACCCCAATTAAGCATAACACCACAAAGAAATAACCTCAATTTATATATAAATTTGTTTACAATCAAAAGTTTTTCTCAAAAATGCGATAATTTCATTTTCTTTTCACAATTCCTCGCAGGAAGAAGTGCAAAAGGCAACCTTTTGTTTTATATATGAACTAAAACTTCACCTATTGGGAAATTAATGTAGCCTTTTCTTTTTCATGATTTTAGGTCAAAGTTTTGAGATCTATGAAACTTCTGAAACTGGAAGATGTGGTGATTGGCCAGTACAAAAGGCACACAAGAGGTGGAATGACCTACCCAGGATACACTGATGATAAAACTGTGCCCAAAAACAGCCTTACTCCAACTTTTGCTGCAGCTTGCCTTTTCATTGACAATGCAAGATGGGATGGTGTGCCATTTCTCATGAAAGCTGGCAAAGCACTCTGCAACAGGAGGTATTTTATTTGAACATCAAGCGTATTTTTCTTTTAAATACACTCGTTATATTTATGTTTTTTCCCCTTTTCTGTAGAGCGGAGATTAGAGTACAGTTCAGGCATGTCCCTGGAAACTTGTATAGGGGGTCTCTTGGTACAGATCTAGATCTTGCCACAAATGAGCTTGTGATCAGGGTGCAGCCTGATGAGGCTATTTACTTAAAGATCAACAACAAGATTCCTGGGTTGGGAATGAGGCTTGATCGTAGTACTCTGAATCTTCACTATGCTGCAAGGTAAACAAAGTAATTTGCATTAGTTAAAGTCGATGAAAAAAAGTGTGAAGTGTGTTGTTTTTAAAACTGTACTGTTGATGAATGTTGAAAAGGCCCAGTCGTTGTTGTACATCTAACATGTGATATCATAGACAGCGGATGATGATTGCATGATCTCTGGGATGTTGAAATTTCACCACATTACCTTTTTAGAACAAGTGGATAGAAGATAAGATGAGGAAGGGAGAGAAGCATTCCTAGTGATTCCAATGTCTGAGGCTTGTAGGTTATAGCCTAGAATTAATTTTATTAAAATATAAAATTAATTCTAGGTCATAACCTACAAGCTTAAGCTTTTAGGTTAGTTGGTACTAGAAATTTAACATGTTATTAGAGTTAGAGGTTTTAAGTTCGAATCATGAAAAAGGAAAAGTTTATGTTGGATTGAGTCCACTCTGTAAAGCAAATTAGCTTGCACGTGAAGGAGCATGTATGAATATAAAACTAATCCTAGGCCGTAACGTACAAGCTCAAGTTTTTAGCTAAGGTGGTAACAAGAGATTTAACATAATATATCAACCAAGAGGAGAAATTCCTACAGTGTATTCAGAACAATAGCAATAGCAAACTCATGTAATTTAGTTGAAGTCAGCCAATGGATTTCTCTTCTCTAATTTTATCACTCTCTGGAAGCACCGTGAGTTAATGCCATTGCAATGAATCACATTTGAAGCCATTTTTAGTTTCTATCTTCATCATTTTTTATTTTTTTTTACGAGGAGTTTGAGAGGCTAACGATGGACACGGCAAACTACATTAAACATCCATTCCTCATCTCGTCTTCTATTAACCACGCCCATCTTCTCTATAATACAATAATTTTCAATCTAGTTCGCTCTAGTTTGATTAATAATTGGTCTAACCATTTGCATCCCCGTTATGCTAATCTCACATATATTGGCTGCCCGATATTCACTTCTGCAGAGTATATCTTGTTGGACGACCATCTTATAATCTTTTCTTCGCGTATCGCGTAGGATCCATGTTCACCCATTTTGATACATCCTTGTCTTGATTTATCGACGCTCTAGAGGTTTTCAGTGATTAGGATCACAACATGAACATGAATACAAATTTTCCATCTCTCCCATTCTGATTCAGATAAAAATGCTTTGATGCAGGTACTCTAAAGAGATTCCTGATGCTTACGAGAGGCTCCTGCTTGACGCCATTGAAGGGGAGCGGCGGCTCTTCATCCGTTCAGATGAACTTGATGCTGCTTGGAGGCTCTTCACTCCTTTGCTTAAGGAACTGGAGGAGAAGAAGATCGCCCCTGAGCTCTATCCCTACGGTGGCCGTGGCCCAGTTGGAGCTCATTATCTTGCTGCTAAGTATAATGTCAGGTGGGGAGATCTCAGTTCTGAGTACTAGAATGGAAAAAATTTATTATTATTAATTTTAATTCTTTTTGCCATTCTTTTCTTATTTATTATTCTTTTTTTTTATAAGAACATTTAGACTTCTCCCAAAGTTTCTGCAATTGGAAATAATAGCAGCAATTACAATCTTCTAGCATTTTTTTTTATAAGCTCATTTGCCTCAAAAGCCAAAACAATTTTCTTTTATATTTACTTTAAATCCAGCATAAATTTAATATTAAAAAAATTAATTTTATATAAATATTGTTTTTAAAAACTAATTTTAATTTACTGTCAACACAATTTTATTTTAAAAAAATTATTTTATTTATATTTTTCATAAATTTTAATATTAAAATAATTTTAATTCACCTTGCATATATATATATATATATATTGATATATATTTTTTCTCTTTAGTTTGAAATTAGATTTAATTTGTATGTATTAAGGTAAATTGTATTTGGTCTTGAAGTTGGAATGGTGTTGTAAATTAGCTTCAAGTTTTATCTTTAATATTATAAAATATTATAATTTTGGTCTTTTTATTAGAATTATTTTTGTTGGTTATTTTTAATAAAAAATATAAAATTTAAATTTTTTTACAGTTTTAAATTGTTTATCTTAAAAATTTAAGATTTAAGTTGAAAATTTAATCTCTTCTATTTTTTACTTTTACTTTTAAAAATTTGAAATTAAAATATAAAATATTATAAAAATTTAAAAAGTTAATTATTATAATCGTAAAAATATAATAATTTTGTGGAATCAAATTACATCATTTTTATAGTTTCAAAAGTCCAAAACGGTGTTTTTGAAATTTTTAAAATATTTTGCAATGCATTTTTGATATTGAGATGCAATTTATCTTTTGTATTTATATATTTTTTTATGACATTATTTACTCATATTATCAAATTAAAAAATTATTTTTTTAAAAAATAATATAATATAATATAATATTAAGACAATAGTAAATTAAATATCTCCCAGAATTAATTTACATTCCCGCCATTGATTTCTAATAATAATATTATCTCATATTTGCTTTCTCTCTCCCACTACTCTGTCTGGCTCTCTGCATGCTTTCTTTCTCTCAGTCCTCATTGCGGTCTGCCAGTCTGCTCTCTCTGGAGTTACAGAGAAAAAAGCTATGAGGGAAAGGGAGAAGAGAGAGGAAAGTGGCTGTGGGAATGCCAAAAAACTTAAAGGGCAAATTACGCTCAAGTTCCTGAGTTTAATGCTTAATATCACACAGATACACATTTTTAAAATTATAACATCGGGGTCCCTGAGTTTTAATAAATTATCAAATAGGTCCTTTTTTATTTTTTTATAATTAAAATTTTTTAAAATTACTGTTTTACCACTGTCCCTTTCTCCTCCCGATCCGNAAAGAGAATGACAGGGGTAAAACAGTAATTTTAAAAAATTATAAAAAAATAAAAAAAGAACTATTTGATAATTTATTGAAACTCAAGGACCCCGATGTTTAATTTTAAAAACGTGGATCTGCGCGATATTAAGCATTAACTCAAAGACCTGGGCGTAATTTGCCCAAACTCAAATGCAATTACATATATAATAATTTTTTTTGTTTTGATAAATTACATATATAGTATTATATTTAGCAAATATTATAAATTTTATAACTAATTTTTAAAATTACAAAAATTATAAAAAAATATTTATTATAAATTACACTCTATGTAATAATCCGTTTAAAAAAAATACCTGTCAATATTCATATATATATATTCTGCTAGATTTAATATAAGTACATCTATCATCTAAGGACTTCAAAATAATTGTTACATTAAATAAGCATTTCCTGCAATCTGTTTCAGTAATATATATATATATATATATATATTTATTTTTTCTGCCTTCCTCCCACCTTCTCACCTACCAACGGTCCCGCCCTATTAAATTTACCTTCCCAACTACCAACTACCACCCACCAACGATCCCACCCTAATAAATTCACCTCTCCCTATAAATAGGTCCTAAAGCCCTCAGATAGAATCCACAACAACTGCATCGTTAGCTCATCTTAGTGCGCCTCTCCTCCAGCGGCGAGACTCTGCTAGGTAAGAATTCTGGTCTTACTAGGTTTAAATTACATTCAGTAATTTTTCTTGTTAACTCAATTGGATTAGTGATTAACCTGTTTAAATATATGTCGACCCACTTAACTCATATCGAACCCGATAAATCTGTGTTAACCCATTTAAAACCAAGTTAACCTGTTTGACCCAAGATGACCCGTGTTGACCCATTTAAAAATGAGTTAACCCATTTTAACCTGAGTTAACCTATTTGAAATGAGTTAACCCATTTTAACCTGAGTTAACCTATTTGAAATGAGTTAACCCGTTTGACCCGAGTTAACTCATTTGACATGAGTTAACCCGTTTGACTCGAGTTAACCTATTTGACATGAGTTAACCTGTTTGACACGATTTGACCTATTTGACTCATTTGCCTCATTAACCTGAAATACTCAATTTTGACTCAAGTTGACCTGGTCTGATCTATTTTAACTGGTTTGACCTATATTGACCAGTTTTGAGCCACTTGGCTTGTCTGACCTATTTAGCCATTGTAACTTAAGTCAATATTTTAAACTATTAAGCACAATAGTAATTATTCACACTGAACTTAATCAGGGAACACGTCATCCACCAGCAAATTATTACAGCCTCTAATCCAGGTAAGCAATTTTCACTGAACTTTGGACATCGTGATTATTAAATTAAAATAACTAATATACAAAATGATATCAATTATATTCTGTGAGCTATATTCTGCATATTCTGCATATTCTGCATGACTTTGTGCCTATATTCTGTTGGGTTTTGTGCCGAGATATTATACTAGGTTATACTGGGGTCATATATCCTGAGATATATGATGATATAATGAGCTGGAATTTCGGTGATTGACGAACCACCTTCTGGACGCGTGACATCGTGTGGGGGACGTACCTGCATCCTGTTATTTTGATGTCACACTGGTGACGTATCTGATAAATCTGTTGTCACACTGGTGACGTATCTGCTACTTCTGTTGTCACACTAGTGACGTATATCTATGAATTCTGATCATTCATCATTATAAGATTTATACATATTAATATATATGTATAGTATGAAACATGATAATATTGTGAGGTGACAAGTTGATATTATAAGTTAATCTGATATTCTGATCTGTTGTTAAATTGAGCTATAAGACCTCACTTGGCCTATGGTAAGGTGGAGGTCGTTTACTCGGTCTTCGTGACTGACTGTTATTTTTCAAGTAAATAATCTATTGCTAGGAGAAGACTGCAAAATCCCAGGAAAGATATTTCCTTACATCCTGTATGGTCCCACCGATATTTACCCTTATCCAGTTTAATTGCTTTACCTTTCAATTTTCTAATCTAAGGTTACTCTGGGTGACCTGCTTAGTGTTCGAACTTATGTAATCCTGTTTTGACATGAATAAAGATATCTTTTTTTTATAATCTGTTCTGTAATTCTGACTGTAAGTCTCCCCTTATTTTATGGATAATTAGTCCTTAAAAATGAGGGTGTGACAGGTTGGTATCAGAGCATAAGTTATAAGTAATCTTAGACTGACTTTAACACTTTTATCTCACCCATTGACATTGTGCCTTTGATTTCAGGAAAGATCCAGTCACCCGCCTTATTGAGTTTAAGTTGAACCCTAACATCCCTATGGTGGCCAATCTTGACCAACTCTGGTTCCTTTTTGAATGGGTTAGATACTACCGAGGAAGTAAGATCACCCCTGAGGAGGCCAAACAACGTATATTGACAGCCTTACCCTCTTATTGGGATAGGATCAAGGCCTTAATGATGGTGATTCCTCGACTAGATCACCTACTCACTGCCTTAGTTGCCATGGAAGCCTATTACCGAGATAACTGGTCTACATTCCGCCGCTATGAGCCACCAAATGATTCAGTGGAGCTAGAATCAAGAAAAACTCAAATGAAAACAGACCAAATGTTATCCATCATCTCCAAACCTTCAAGCAGCTTTTCAAAGCCAACAAACCTCGAGTTGACTCAGCAACTCCACTCCCCTTAAGGAAACTAAGGAGACGTCGGCTCTCGTCAAGAGTCCTTTTGCCCAACCAGAAGAGAATCTTGAACCAAGCCCTGCCTCATCTTCAAAACCTTAGTGTACCCAAACACAGTTGTGAAAATTTTGTAGTCTACTTCTCTGGCATGTAATAGTACTTCCTAAATAAAGTGTTAGTTTTATGTGCTTACATATATTGTTTACCAGGTGAAAATAAAATCTCAAGCTGATTCTCTACAAAATCAAACAAATAAAAATCAAGAGAATAATACAATGATATCTAGAGATACACTGTATATGTATTTTCTAAAGGAAAAACCACCCCAGTTTGCCGGAGATCCAGATCCTCTGGCTGCGGAGGAATGAATCGATCGATTGGAAATAATTTTTGAATTTATTGAGTTTTCTGATAACAAAAAGACTGGTTTTACTTTTTATATGCTGACCAGCGAAGGTCGTAAATGGTGGAAGTCTCAACTCAATACTGAATTTAAATCTCTTCAACCTGTTCTTTGGGAAAGATTTCGTGATAATTTCTTCCAATAATATTTTCCTCCTGCTATCAAAGAAAAGAAATTACGTAACTTCATTCATTTGAAGCAAGATTCCATGTCTGTCATGGAATATGAAGCTGCATTTACTGCTCTTTCTGATTATGCATGTCATTTAGCAGCCGATCCACGAGAAAAAGCAAAAAAATTCGAGGATGATCTGCGAAAGAATATTCAAAAACAGACAAATATTATGAGGATTTACGATTATGCTGAATTATATCAAAGGGCGTTGATCGCAGAACAAAATATTAATGAAAATCGGGAGTAGCGTGAAAGAAAAAAGCGTTGTTATGAGCAAGTTAAGAGACATAAGGGAAGTTTTGAGAAGAAAAGGAAGGAAGAAGGAATGCCAACAGATAGTGGTATGAAGTGTCAAAGTTGTGGAGGTCATCATCCTACTTTTAAATGTCGTAAGAGTATCAGAGCGTGTTTTAGATGTGGTAACAAAGACCATTTTGTGAAGGATTGTCCAATGATACCGAAGCCTGATTCAAACTCTAGGCCACAAACTCAAGCTCGAGTTTTCTCCTTATCCGACTCGATCGTTATAGGTGCGATATATATTTTAGGATTACCTGCATAAGTATTATTTGATTCTGGATCTACACGTTCATTTATCTTGCCTGAGTTTGTAATTTCTGCAAAAAATTTATTTAAAATATTAGACACACCTTATACCGTAAATACAACTTCAGGAGAAATTTTAGCTAGTAGGATAATATATCCAAACTGTAAAATATACATCGGAGATCACGTCTTTCCCGCAAACTTGATTGCCTTTGCTATAAAGGACTTTGACATACTGTTAGGAATGGACTTGTTATCAACTTGGCACGCTGAGATTGATTATGCTGCCAAGAAGATAAGTTTTTCTATTCCTGAAGGAGACTTGGTCCTGTTTGGCGCGAGGACCAAAACAGGACAAAAATAGTACTAGTTTGAAAAATAAAAATAATAATAATAAATAAATTATTTTAATTATTCTACACAAATTTTAATATAAA
>JAEMOT010000745.1:701584-738182 GCA_019297695.1 Apostasia ramifera
TAAACAGGGCCTTAATCTTTTTTAAAGGAAAGAAAGATTTTTTACCTATTATATCTTTTACAAAATGCCAAAAGTTATTAAGGAAAGAATGTGAAGCTTATTTAGCTTACATTGAATCGACACCAAAGAGTGAAACCAGAATAGATGGAATAAAAATTGTTAGAGAATTCACAGATGTTTTCCAAGAAGAACTTGCAGGATTACCGCCGGAAAGAGAGGTGGAATTTATTATAGATACTATCCCAGGATCTGCCCCCATATGAAAGGCACTCTACCGAATGGCACCCAAAGAGCTAGAAGAACTGAAAAGATAATTACAAAAAATGCTTAATCTAGGATTTATTCGATCTAGTGTGTCTCCTAGATTACTATCAAAATAAATACTCATTGCCTAGAATAGACGATCTTTTTGATCGGTTGAAGAACACTAAGGTATTTTCAAAAATTGACTTACGATCTGGCTATCATCAACTATGCATTCGAGCACAAGATATTTTAAAATCTGCCTTTCGAACAAGGTATGACCATTATGAGTTTGTAGTCATGCCTTTTGGATTAACTAATGCTCCTGCAGTATTCATGGATCTTTGTTAACACGTGGTTCCTGCGCTGCATCCTGGCCGAACATGTGACGCCTGGTAGGCCTGTACTTAATTGATGGATTTGCTGACTCAGCTTCAGATTTTGCAGAACTCTTGACCCAGATCAAACATCGGGCACGAGGGTTCAACCAACCATCGTCCACGACGACTCAGGATTAACCTTCGTAACCTCGGGCGCGAGGGTACGAGGTACCGCCCGTCACAATCAACTTCACCTAACCCTGCCGCTCTCCGTACGGGCACTCTTCCCAAGAGGGGGTACCAGTATTTAAAGCTATTGTCCTTCTCGTACAGCGGCGGACCTCTCCGGTGACAGACGGAATGGCAAGCAGAGCCTGCCCATCACTTTTTCTCTGGAAAATCAGGATGGGGCTACGCATGCCACACAGCTATAAAAACCATTGAACAGTCCCAGCTGAAAGGAGGAAGGAGAGGTCACCTGCTTCATCCACTACGACCGGCCTTCTCCAAAACTGAGGAGGAGGACTGGCCCTAAGAAGAGCAGAACTCCTCTATCACCCCTTGTAAAATAGGACCTTGAGAATAAGAAAAGCTCTCTCTTTCTCCTGCTTTCTCTCTCTTCCTCTTGTAAGCTTTTTGTATTAGCCTTCATGGTTACCTTCATCCATTAGTGAAACTTGTTCGCTGATCGTCCGGTGGACGTAGGGGATTTCCTCCCTGAACCACCTTAAATCCCTGTGTGCTTTTCTGGTTGCTTTGAACTAATCTTCTCCTCGAGCTTTCATTAACGGGCTCACCACCCCTTTGCGCGTCGCCATCTCCCGGAACTCTCTTTCTCTTTGGTGTTTCCCGGGACCCCCACATCCTACGTCAACATCTTCTGGTGCTTTCATTGAGACCTGGAAAGATGGTGGCCAGAACGCGCAAAACCAACTCTGCTGCCCGCAGTGTACATGGAGGAGAACCCTCTGTCCGGGCGCCGGACGACGGAGCCTCAACTTCCACTTCCCGGCGACACGCCGGATCTGCCTCCTCTTCCAGAGGCACCCGTGTTTCAGAGCTCCAGGGGATGCTCGCAAATCTCACTGACATGGTCACCGGCCTTACGACACAACAGGCCGTCATCCTCAGACAGACTCAGCCGGTCTGCGCAGTACTTCCTCTCCCACCGATAGCGGCGGTCCCTGTTCCTCGTCCGTCGGTACCCGCGGTCCCTGCTCCTCCTCCGCCGGTTGCGGCGATCCCAGAGGTGATTCCGCCACCTGCAGCGGCCCCGGCTCCGCTCCTTCCGATTCCCGCGGTGGCCAAAATCCTTGCACCGGCGCCCCAAGCCGCACCACTCTCCATCCAATCTTCTGGTTCCTCCAGACCACCCATACGCCCTTTCCGTTTCCAGGAGGTTCATCAAAACCCCCTTCCACCTTGTCCACTACCACAACCCGCCTTTTTTCCACCTGCTTTCCCACCATTTCTAGCCGGAAGAGACCCCCTCTTTCCTGGCGCTCAGGCTCCTCATCACGGACCTGATCCCTTCTTTGGGCCGATGGACGGAAATGCCCCTTTTTTCGATGCCATCCGTTTGGCCCCCATCCCAGAAGACTTTCGGCCAACCAGGTTGGAGGTTTACAGAGGCGCAACAGACCCCCGTGAGCATGTGCAGGGGTTTGAGGCCGCCGTTCGATACCGCCGGCCGGACGAGGCCACTAGGTGTCACCTCCTGGCCAACACACTGAAGGGGGCAGCATTCAGCTGGTTCATCAAGCTGCCCCGGGGTCACATCACCTCCTATGAGCATCTGAAGTGGGAGTTGATCGCCCGTTTCATAGGGCGGACCCGTATGGTCTTCTCCGACATGGTACTCGCCAACATCAAGCAAGGCGAGAGAGAGAACTTTCGGGATTACACCAACCGCTTCTTCGCCGCTGCAGCAGAAGTCGAAGATGTAGAGCCTGCAGTGGCCATGCATAACTTTCGGAGAGGGCTCAAGGTAGGGGACTTGTCCAAATCCCTACAGTTGGCCAAACCTCGGAGTTACCCAGAGCTGGTGGCTAGGGCCAGTCAGTTCATGCTCCTAGAGGATGCTGAATCCTCCCCCGCAGGCGTTTCCGGGGAAAGAAACAAGAGAAAACATCAGGGTGTCAAACCCCCGGTCACGAGGATACAAATGGCCAGACCCCGCGATCGACAAGAGGGGAGGCCCCGGCAAGATCAACCCCCGAAACTTCTTCTATCTAGGCCACTCCCCGAGGTTTATGCGGCAGCCATTAAGCAGGGTTGGATAAGGCCCACTGGACCTAAACCGGTGCCGCCACCTGGAGTGGATCCCAGCGACTACTGCGAGTTCCACGGGAACTATGGGCACAGGCTTTACCGCTGTCGAGGCCTCAGAATCTTGCTCGAGAAGCTGCTGAATCAAGGCAAGCTTGAGGAGTTCATGCAAATGGCTCCAACTTTCACTACCGCCCAGAAAGGAAAAGCCCCCGAGGCTGCTGAAACTCCTGCCAAGGCCCTACCACCCGTAGGCCCTAGGCAGCAAGGGCGCCCTTATCCTCCGGCCACCAGAACTATCAATGCTATCTTCAGCATTGACCCAACCACTCAGCGCCAAGGAGCAGAAGTTGGCGGCATCTCTGAGCATCATACCTCATCCATCCCCCTTACATTCTGCAGTGAAGATCTCCCCCAGCAGGGCAACTTGCATAACTATCTGATAGTGGTCGTTGCCCGCATCGCTGATTTCAATATCCGGTGGGTACTCCTCGACTCTGGGAGTGCTGCCGACATCCTGTTTGAGTCCGCCTTCCTACAGATGGGACTCAAAGAGACTAACCTCCTCCACGCTGGGACTACCTTACTCGATTTCTCCGGTGAAAGGGTCCAACCCCTTGGATTCATTACTCTTCCCGCCTCCTTTGGTGATGACAACGGCCACGCTATGAGCATGGTCAACTTCGCAGTCATCAGAGCTAAATCGGGCTACAACGCCATCCTGGGGAGGACAACTCTAAACTCCTTCGGGATGGTGATTTCCACGCCCCACCTGTGCGCGAAGTTTCCGACCTCTAGCGGTGTTGTTATCATCCGAGGAGACGCAATGCAGGCTACCCGCTGCTTTCAGATAGCGGCACAGCTTGTAGTCGATCAAATGGATCCCAGGGAAACCCAACCGGTCACACCGCAGGAAGGGGTCATCAGCGTAGCCTTAGGAGGTGAAGGCTCTTCCAAAATTGTAAATGTTTCATCTTTTCTGAATGAGAAGCAGCAGGCAGAGGTTACTGCCTTGCTTTCGGACTATATCGATATTTTTGTATGGTCTCCTGAGGATATTACAGGCATGAACAGGGTTGTTTGCGAACACCACTTGAATGTGTCTCAAGCCGCCGCCCCCGTTGCACAAAAAAAGAGAATAATCGCAGGGGAAAGGCAGGATGCCGTCAAAGAGGAAGTCACAAAGCTGTTGAAAGCTGGTTACATCAGGGAGGTGCAATATCCCCGATGGTTAACCAACGTCGTGATGGTAAGAAAGGCTAGCGGGAAGTGGAGAATGTGCGTAGACTTCAGGTCGTTGAATCAGGCCTGCCCTAAAGATACTTACCCTCTCCCCCATATCAACACGATGGTAGATCGTACCGTCGGGTACGAGGTTATGAGCTTTCTGGATGCCTTCTCCGGGTATCACCAAATCTGGATGGCCAAGGAGGATGAAGAGAAGACAGCTTTTATCACTAACTATGGCACCTACTGCTACAAAGTCATGCCCTTCGGTCTCAAAAATGTCGGTGCCACCTATCAGCGCATGATTGACATAGTGTTTAAGAATCAAAGGGGGAGGAATCTCGAAGCTTACGTAGACGACGTCCTGGTCAAAAGCAAAACTTTAACAGAGCACCTTGGTGATCTCCGGGAAACGCTCGACACCCTCCGAAGGTACAACCTCAAGCTCAACCCTGCTAAATGTACCTTCGGCGCTGCCTCAGGAAAATTTTTGGGATACCTAGTCTCTGTCAGAGGGATAGAGGCCAATCCCGATAAAATATCAGCCATTCTGAGCATGCTTTCCCCGAAGACGGCGAAAGAAGTCCAGAAGCTAGCAGGGCGGATCAACAGCTTGGGCAGATTTATCTCAAAAGCCGGTGATCGCTGTTCCCCTTTCTTTCGGTGTCTGCGCGATAGTAAGAAAGGACTCTGGGACGGCGGGTGTGAAGCTGCCTTCACCGGACTAAAGGAGTACCTAACCTCGGCCCCGATGTTAGTGGCGCCAAAGGAGGGAGCGGTCCTCTCTCTTTATTTGGGAGTATCTGACACTGCAGTCTCAGCGGTACTCTTAGACACCGAAAAGGGGGTATAACATCCTATCTTTTATACCAGTCACATACTCCTAGACACCGAAAGTCGGTATCCCACTATGGAGAAGCTCGCTCTGGCCCTTCTGATGACAGCCAGGAAGTTGCGACCTTACTTTCAATCCCATACTATTCAGGTCGTCACGGATCAACCGCTCCTAAAAATATTACATACTCCCGAGGTTTCAGGAAGATTACTCAAGTGGTCTATCGAATTGGGAGAGTATGACATCAGATTTATTCTGCGAACAGCTATCAAGGCTCAGGCCCTGGCAGACTTTGTCGCTGAGTTTTCCACGTCGGAGCCGCCACCCACCGCAACCCTGGCAGACCTCTGGTCACTTCATGTCGACGGTGCGTCGGGATCGCAGTCTCAGGGGGTTGGGATCCTCCTAACCAGCCCAATGGGGGCTATACTTCATCAGGCTGTGACGCTCCGGTTCAAGGCGACCAATAACCAAGCAGAGTATGAAGCCCTCATAGCAGGATTGAACTTCGCGCTCAGCCTTGCCGTAAAGCGCATATAGGTGTTCAGCGATTCCCTACTGGTCGTCAATCAGGTGAACCAGACGTTTAAAACAAAGGACGAGGTTTTGAAGAAATATCTGCAACTGGCCAAGTCCCTAATCTCTCTGTTCGAGGATTTCTCCCTGACGCACATACCCCGGGAAGAGAACCAGGTAGCAGACCGGCTCGCAAAAGCAGGGCTCCCTGACCTCCATCGAACTCAGGTGTTTGAAAGACCTAGTTTCGAATGCACCGAAGTTTCTTCCGAAGAGCAACCACCCTGCTGGATGAACGAAATCCTGGATTACTTAAAGAGTGGGATTCAGCCTGATGACAGACGAGAAGCGTAGAAACTAAAGCTTGCTTGTGCCAAGTACGTCCTCATCGACGGAGAACTCTATAGGAGATCATATGCTAGACCCCTCACCAAATGTTTGAGGCCAGAGGAGGCTTCGAAGGTCATGGGAGCAGTGCATCAAGGAGAATGTGGGACAAATGCCCGAGGTAGAAGCCTGGTCATGCGAATCCTGCGCCAGGGTTTTTTCTGGCCCAACATCCACAAGGACGCTCAGGTATTTGTAGAGAAGTGCCCCCAATGCCAGTACTACACTGACATGCAGAGGCAGCCCGCAGGATATCTCAACCCCATCAACTCATCCTGGCCCTTTGCCATTTGGGGGCTGGATTTCTTTGGGCCGATGCCTACGACCATGAAAGGCTATAAGTGGATACTAGTTGCAGTCGACTACTTCACAAAGTGGATTGAGGCCAAGCCACTTACTCAGCCCACCGCTCAAAGCGTCGAAAACTTTCTCTGGGCCAATATCGTCTGCAGATACGGCGTGCCAATGGTAATTATCACGGATAATGGTACTCCGTTCGCCAATCAGAAGGTCCATAATTTCTGCGAAGAGCACCAGATCAACCTCAAATATGCCTCTGTGTGGCACCCACGTACCAACGGGCAGGCGGAAGCTGCCAACAAAAATATCTTGAATATCTTGAAGAAACGCCTAGATGGCGCAAAAACCCGCTGGCCGGAAGAGTTACCAGGAGCTCTTTGGGCTTACAATACAGCTTCTTCTGAGGTTACCCAAGAGTCCCCCTTCTCCCTTTCATTTGGAATGGACGCTGTTATACCGGTTGAGCTGGAACATCTCTCTCCCCGAGTAGAAGCTGCTGCCGGCTTCGAACCCGAGGCCTTGCAAACTTGGATGGATGAAAACGACGATTCACGAAGAATCGATCTGGACCTCCTGGAACAAAAAAGGGAACTGGCCGTAATAAAATGGCTGGAACACAAACGACGGATAGAGCGATATTATAACCGGAAGGTTAACCCCAGAATTTTCAACAAGGGTGACTTAGTCCTCAAGCGGCGGCTTCTCGCTGGCAGCAATTTGGGGGTTCCCAAGCTTGAGCCAAATTGGGAAGGTCCTTACATCGTGCGCGAGGTTGCTGGACCTAACGCTTACTACCTTATGACTTTCGAAGGCATTCAGATCCCCAGAAGTTGGAGTGGGGATGACCTGAAGAGATTTTACGCATAATCTCCCACTACAGTTCATCAAGGTGCTCTATATTCATTCATTTTCACAGATTCAATTGAAGGATTCGTTTATAGAGGATTCAAATGCCAAATCCTGGCTTTACTCTCGATCTGGGTTTCTTCATATATTTTAGAAGATTTCATATTTCCAACATACTCATGGCAAACGATCTTTGTAAAACTGAGATATATATATATATATACATCGACCATAGTGTCGCTCAGGTATGATCTCAATTCAATCTCATATCCTCGTACCCGAGGTTGCAAACCTCGCGCACGGTGATACTCACTAACCTTCATTAATACGGTGATCATCAAGCCTAGCAGTGCCTGGCAGGCGGGTTTCCTACAAATATCTGGGACCCTTCCATAAGCCCACTTGGCCAGCGGAAGGTCTGAAGGCCTGCTCGTAACCTTAGGGCTGTCCCTGATATCGAATCATGATACAGGTCCCCCCTAAGCAGGGTGCCTTCGCTTCCCACTAGAATAACTGCCATTCCAAGAGGGTCAGCCCCTGCCTTAAGTACAAACGTCGTGCACGACGTTTCAGACGAACAAGTCCTTTTGGCATTGGGTCAGATAACTCCCCCTAGGTAGGATCTCCACTATTATCACTACTTTTCTATTGTGCAGGTTGACAAAGGAATATAACTCTGCTAAAGGGGATCCCCGAGGTTAGCCCTTGCCACAAGTACAAACATCGTGCACGATGTTTTAGACTCTCAAAGTTTCTGTGGCATCGGATCAAAGACACCTTTTGGGCGGGATCCACCCCGACTATCACAATATTCCTCTTCCTCTATGGATTTTGGAAAGTTCCAAACTTAAAGCCAACTACTATGCGGCTCAAAAGCTTCTTATTATCATGATCAGGAAGTTTTTCTTTCTTTACAGGATGTTCCAAATTTGAGCCTATCTATTACAAGATTCGAGAAATCTATTACAAGCAGAATAAACAGAATCAGTCTGGATATCTCAAATGTTATAAAAGAGTACATATACATACACAGCAGAATAAACAGGTATGTGATAGACGAACTTCCTTTTTATTCATTTTTCAAAAATTACAAGAAAGATTACATCAATTTATAAGGAAATAGATCAACCTTCACTGACTCCATCCAAGAGGTCAAAAAACTGTTGGATGGTATTGTCGGCCAAGTCAAATCCTTCTTCCTTATAAATTAGATCTGCGGCCATGCAAGGAAAAGGATCCACTTCTCCAAGATCGGCAGCAGTAACCTTGCCTTCTCGGATCAAAGTGGAGGCCAATCCTTCCCAGGCCCGCCTGATCCCATCTAACCGTTCCTTTCTGCAAGGTAAGCTTGTTTTGTAGGCTTCCACCGCCGCGACAGAACTACTCGCAACTACAGCCTCCCTGTCTCCATCAGCCTTGCCCAGCCTCTCCCGCAAAGCTTTATTGTCGGCCTTCAGCGCACTCATTGCGGACTTGTAAACCGCAAATTCCTCCTGAAGGGCGCTATATTGAGAAGACTTCATCGCCAGTTGGACCTTCAGGGCTTCAATTTTCTCATTTTGACAGTGCAGCTGGCCGGTCTGATCTATCATCTGCTCCTCCACCCTCAGAGCCCTGTTCAAAGCTAAGGGCAAACGGGCAAGTACCTATAAAGGAAGCGAGATCAGCACCTATAAAAGACTTAGCTAAAGAGATTAGAATGAGTCCTTACCGTCGCCACCCTGTTAGACATCTGGGCAAAGAGATCTACTGTGGAAGTCCTCTCAACCCTCTCCTCCAGCGCCCTGGTCGCCAATCCTCCCGCCAGAATCAAGCCCAAATCTCCTCGAACGGGGTTGAATAGATTCGAGGATTGCTCGGAGGTGAGGGTCATTCTCCTTTCCATTTCTGTCGCACTCACGACAAACTTCGACCCCTCGCCTGTGAATTTTCCGGTGAAGTTGAGACAGAACGGGGGCTCCACGCTTTTCTCCCACTCGCTCCCTTCACCATTTTCCCCCTCTTTGGCACTCTTACCCTTCTTCAAAGGGGGTTCCAAGCTGTTCTCTTCAGAGAGGGTCCTTTTCCCTCCGGAGGCTGCAATAGGGGCCGAAGCCTGGCTGGGCTTAACCACCGCCTCCCTTTCTGGGCAAGGTACCTCCACCATCTCCTTTCCTAGACCACTTTTGGCCCTTTGGTTGCCTCCCTTTCCTCCTATTGTAATCCCCGCGGCCACTTTAGGGATTACCTTAGGCCTGGCCAGTGATGCAGGCTCTTTCCTTTTGCCTGCTTCTTCCATCACCTCGGCCAGAGTCTTTCTGTCATCCCCAGAGTCATCCGGCGAAGACACCACGTCAATAGGTATCCCACCGCAAACAGGCTCTGGGATCCCCACTCTTTCCTCCTCTTCTTCCCCCTCAACAACCTGCTTGCTTAGTTGAGTGGCTGGGAGCTGTCCCTTTCTAGCCCTCCTCATCAGGACTGTTCCAGGAGGGGGGGCAACCTCCTTGAAGATACTGTATCCCTGTGACTTGGCGTACAGGGACACATCATTTTTCACCAGCCTAAGGAAGTCCTTCAAGGGCCAGCTCTGCCCTTTTAAAGCTTCCAGGTTCCTCTGGACGGACGTCCCTGCCATCCATTGGGCATCGCCGATGAACTCGGTAGGGCAGACCCCAGGCTTCAAGGGGATCCCCAAATCTCCGCCTACAAAAAAGTAAAAGTCCCTCCAGTCATAATGAGAGCTGTTAGCTCCCGAAAACATCGCTTTTCTCGACTTCGATCGCAAGGCCAAACACCCCCCATACCCTGGCACTGCGTTGGGGGAAAGTTGGGCTGGCACAAGCTGGAAGGAGTTCAGAATTTCCTTAAACTCTGGTTGGGGCGGCATTATCAGGCCGTATTCTACTTGGGCCCTGTACACACATACCGCCCCTTCAGGGGGACTGTTTGGCCGGAGGTCGGAGGCAGGCGGGATGACCATCAAGAGAGGGTTCCCCCTGAACCCCTTGGTGGTGTTGAGTACCTCATATTCCATCATGAGAGACTCCTGGTAGTTGTTATCCTTCTGGAACTGCTCGACCAGATCGGCCCACTCAATTTCTCTTCCTCCCATTTGTTCGATCTTCCCTTCCGAGCAGATGGAGCAGGTAATTTTTCTCTAAGACTTAGGGTTTGGAAGGAAGACGAAGCATTCCCTCTAAAGGGGCCGTTTATAGGGGACGAATGCGATCTTTTATCTTCCTACCGTCTGATCTTCTGGATCAGCGTGCGAGCATCATCAGACCGCTCGTTCCTTCTGACAATCTCAGGAATCGAAGCAGCGCACGGGAATCAAGGTGATGCACAGTTCACGAGGCATCACTCTTCTCCATCCCGCCATTTTGCCGTCCACGATATTCAAATATCGTGCACGAGGGTTCAAGGGATGGCTATTTCTTTTCCTAGTGCTCAGTATTCATATACCATCGTGCACGAGGGTTCGAGGGAAGATTATCCTTTCCCTGGTGTTCGATATTGCTATATCGTGCACGAGGGTTCGAGGGTAGCTATTTCATCTCTTTTACTTAGAATTTTTCTTTACTCTTTAAATTTTTTACCTTCCCTTATGGATTCATGTATTCTTTTCTATGACTTCGTGGTACCTATTTCAAAACACGAAAGAAGGGATACATAACAAGAATTCATTCATAACAAGTTCTTGAAATGGAAAAATACATTTTCATTAATGATAGAATTTGTTATAATTTCTCTCTTTGTCCTCACATATTCCTCTCATGAGTACAGAAAAAATAAAGAAAGATACAAGGCTTCAGAACTTAAACACTTGGTCTGACGAATTCAGACCTCTTAACCGGGCTCCTCCTCCTCGGGGTCTCCTCTTCTCTGAGTTCTTTCTGCAGGTGGTTCATCCGAAAAATGGATCCCTCAAATACCTCAGAGGAAGAATCATCTCCTAGCAGGCTAAGGAGCTGGTTGAGGAGGAAGACCCATCACCTCTGACTCAGCTGACGCTCTGCCTGCTGACTTCCAGAGGGATCGCGCCGGCCTAGCCACCTGGCTTCCAGAGGAGTCACAAGGCTTTCTCTCGAGTTCCTGCGCAAAGAAGGCCAACCTCCCCAACCCGCGTAGGACCTTGGGGAAGGAGTCTCATCTGGGCGACAACTCCCAGCGTCGAAGAACCTGTCTGGCCCCTTAGGACCACAGAAGGGAAGAACCACTGTGTCCCTGATATTCTCCTGGTTCAAGGTACCTGCATCAACCAATGTCTGCAGAAGAGCATCAAAGGCAGCCTGATGCTGCGTATGGCGACCCACCGGCGAGGCACTGACAATTTTCACCGCCCTCTTCACCGCTTCTTCCAGGTCCTCCATACGTCGCCCTCGCCATCCAGAGTTGTTCTCCACCAAGGCCCGCAGAGAGCGGACTTCAGATTTTAGCAACTCCTCCCGGCGACAAGCTTCAGAGGCCGCCTCTTTCACCCTTGACAAGGCCTCTCTGGCCTTAGTCAGCTCCTCCCTTAACCTCCTTCTCTCCTCCCTCAAAACCTCCCTATCATCGTCCAAATCCTTTATCCTTTTTTGGAGGTCCTTGACATGGGCAGAGTGGGCTTGGTTCACACCCGCCAGATTGCGGTTGAACTCTCCCCTCGCAATCTCACTCTTATTAGCCCACTCTGCATTAATCTGAGTTAGGGAAGCTAACCTATCCTCCAAGTGGTACACTTTCCCCAACTGCTCTCTCTGATCAGTCAGAGAGCGCTTTGTAGCTTGAGACAAAGCACCCTCCAGTTCCCTCACCTCTCGGAGGCAGCGGGCTTCCACGTCCTCCTTGCCCTTCAGAGATTTCACCACCTCCAGAACATCGGAGGTGTTCCCCAGGAGTTTCTCCTCCGCCCGCCTTATCTCACTTAGCCGGTCTCCCAGCGTGCTCCAGACCTCTTCACCAATTTTAGCACTGGGAGCAGCTGGGAGAGCCTCTCCTTTCTCCTTAGTCGCCTCCTCTATAGAGGCGGTGAGAAGGGACCCTTCTCCCATCTTGGAACCTTCCTCCTCTTCACCTTCCTTGTCCTTCTCTTCCTTCCCATCAAGATCCAACGGAGGAAGAGAAAGGAGGAAGGGTTTCTTTTGCTTTTCAGAGGCAGGGATTAACGTACCCAGGTCAGGTCTGCAAATCACCAGGGATGGCCTCCCCTTATCTTCATCAGAACCCCCGACACCAGGAAGGAGCCGCTCAAACTCTTCATCCTTGAGCATGATCTTCCCTGGTGCCAGCTTCTCTCCAGTAGCTGTTTCTCCTACCAAAACCACCTCCCTTAACTTCTTAACTTTCGGAGGCGGCTTAACTGGAGAATCAGAGACTGCCACTACTTCTGCGGCTTCAGTACCCGCCGGACCCTGCAGAAGTTCCAACGTCTGCGCTAGGGCAACGGCAACCCTAGCCGTAGGAGCTTCTGCCTCCAAGGGTGCACCCACCTCCGGCATCTTCTTCCCCGGAGGAGCATCTACCAGAGGTGCTCCGGCTCTTTTCTTAGAGAAGCCGGACGCGATCTTCCATTTCCTCTCCGCCATCTCTGTGAGAAGCTCTCACACTATTGCAGAACTCAACAGACAAAGGAAGGATAGAATGCGAAGCGGCAGACTCCGCCCCCATCTTATCCTTGCAGGTCTCGAGCAGCGCGTCCACCTTCGCGATGGTTCGCATTCCAGGACCCATATTAATATTCGCGCCCTGACAATGCGGGGGGCTGATGTTAACACGTGGTTCCTGCGCTGCATCCTGGCAGAACATGTGGCGCCTGGTAGGCCTGTACTTAATTGATGGATTTGCTGACTCAGCTTCAGATTTTGCAGGACTCTTGACCCAGGTCAAACATCGGGCACGAGGGTTCAACCAACCATCGTCCACGACGACTCAGGATTAACCTTCGTAACCTCGGGCGCGAGGGTACGAGGTACCGCCCATCACAATCAACTTCACCTAACCCCGCCGCTCTCCGTACGGGCACTCTTCCCAAGAGGGGGTACCAGTATTTAAAGCTATTGTCCTTTTCGTACAGCGGCAGACCTCTCCGATGACAGACGGAATGGCAAGCAGAGCCTGCCCATCACCTTTTCTCCGAAAAATCAGGATGGGGCTACGCATGCCGCACAGCTATAAAAACCATTGAAAAGTCCCAGCTGAAAGGAGGAAGGAGAGGTCACCTGCTTCATCCACTACGACCGGCCTTCTCCAAGACTGAGGAGGAGGACTGGCCCTAAGAAGAGCAGAACTCCTCTATCTCCCCTTGTAAAACAGGAGCTTGAGAATAAGAAAAGCTCTCTCTTTCTCCTGCTTTCTCTCTCTTCCTCTTGTAAGCTTTTTGTATTAGCCTTCATGGCTACCTTCATCCATTAGTAAAACTTGTTCGCTGATCGTCCGGTGGACGTAGGGGATTTCCTCCCTGAACTACCTTAAATTCCTGTGTGCTTTTCTGGTTGCTTTGAACTAATCTTCTCCTCGAGCTTTCATTAACGGGCTCACCACCCCTTTGCGCGTCGCCGTCTCCCGGAACTCTCTTTCTCTTTGGTGTTTCCCGGGACCCCCACATCCTACGTCAACATCTTCTCTGATGTTAACACGTGGTTCCTGTGCTGCATCCTGGCCGAACATGTGGCGCCTGGTAGGCCTGTACTTAATTGATGGATTTGCTGACTCAGCTTCATATTTTGCAGGACTCTTGACCCAGGTCAAACATCGGGCATGAGGGTTCAACCAACCATCGTCCACGACGACTCAGGATTAACCTTTGTAACCTCGGGCGCGAGGGTACGAGGTACCGCCCGTCACAATCAACTTCACCTAACCCCGCCGCTCTCCGTACGGGCACTCTTCCCAAAAGGGGGTAGCAGTATTTAAAGCTATCGTCCTTCTCGTACAGCGGCGGACCTCTCCGGTGACAGACGGAACGGCAAGCAGAGCCTGCCTATCACCTTTTCTCCAAAAAATCAGGATGGGGCTACGCATGCCACACAACTATAAAAACCATTGAACAGTCCCAGCTGAAAGGAGGAAGGTAGGTCACCTGCTTCATCCACTACGACCGGCCTTCTCCAAGACTGAGGAGGAGGACTGGCCCTAAGAAGAGCAGAACTCCTGTATCACCCCTTGTAAAACAGGAGCTTAAGATTAAGAAAAGCTCTCTCTTTCTCCTGCTTTCTCTCTCTTCCTCTTGTAAGCTTTTTGTATTAGCCTTCATGGCTACCTTCATCCATTAGTGAAACTTGTTTGCTGATCATCCGGTGGACGTAGGGGATTTTCTTCCTGAACCACCTTAAATCCCTGTGTGCTTTTCTAGTTGCTTTGAACTAATCTTCTCCTCGAGCTTTCATTAACGGGCTCACCACCCCTTTGCACGCCGCCGTCTCCCGGAACTCTCTTTCTCTTTGGTGTTTCCCGGGACCCCCACATCCTACGTCAACATGATCTTATGAACTGAATATTCCAACCTTACCTGGATAAATTTATTTTTTGTGTTCATTGATAACATACTTATATATTCCTCTAGCGAAGAAGAGCATGAAGAACATCTAAAAATTGCTTTAACTACACTGAGGGATAAGAAATTATATGACAAGCCCAGCAAATGTGAATTTTGGTTACAATAAGTGGCATTTCTAGGGCATATAATTAGCTCATCTGGTATAGCTGTAGATCTATCCAAAGTTGAGGCTATCACTGATTGGCTAAAGCCTACAACTGTAACTGAAGTAAAAAGTTTTCTTGGTCTAGCAGGATATTACTGAAGATTCGTAGAAGGATTTTCGAAGATAGCTCTATCACTCACTCAATTAACTAAGAAGACTGTAAGATTTGAGTGGTCAAAAGCCTGCGATAAAAATTTTTAGGAGTTAAAAAGACGTCTTGTTATAGCCCCTATCTTAACTATTCCCTCAATGTTCGAAAACTTTGTTGTTTATAGTGATGCCTCTCGGAAGGGATTAGGGTGTGTGCTGATGTAAGGTGGAATAGTTATAGCTTATGCTTTTAGACAATTAAAGAACCACAAAGTCAATTATCCTATGCATGACTTGGAACTGGCTGCAGTTATCTTTGCACTTAAAATCTGGAGGCATTATTTATATGAAGTAAAATATGAAATATTCACAGATCACAAAAGCCTAAAGTATATTTTTACTCAGAAGGAATTAAATCTAAGACAACGAAGATGGTTGGAGTATTGAAAGATTATGATATAGATATTCAATATCATCCGGAAAAGCTAATATAGTTGCGATGAACTTAGTCAAAAATCTACAAGTAATACACTTACTGATCAGGAGGTACTTATTAAACAAATAGAGCAACTACAGTTAGAAACTAGAATAAGTAATGATAAAGGAATGGTAGCTCATCTTTGTATACAACCAAATCTGCATGAAAAGATTAAAATAGCCCAGCAAGAAGATTCGGAGATTGCTAAGATAACTCAGAACATAATGAAAGAAGATAATCCAGAATTTATGATACGATCTGATAATATTCTTCGATTTTGGAATCTAATCTATGTTCCCAACTCCCGAGAGCTTAAAAGAAAATTCTTAGTGAAGCACATAGTGCAGGATATTCAATCCACCCTGGAGGAACTAAAATGTATCATGACTTACGAGAGCAATTCTGGTGGGCAGGGATGAAAAATGATATTGCTGAATTTATAAGTTGTCGTTTAGTTTGTCAAAAAGTTAAAATAGAACATCAAAGACCAGGAAGATTGCTTCAATCTTTAGAGATCCCTACTTGAAAATGGGAGCATATCACTATGAATTTTGTTTGTGGGTTACCAAAATCTAAAGGATTCGATGCTATCTGGGTAATCGTAGACCGGTTAACAAAGTCTGCCCATTTTCTACTTATCAAAATGACTCATTCTCTTGAACACTTGGCTAAATTATATATCAATAAAATAATGCGACTTCATGAGGTACCTATATCTATTATATCAGATAGAGACCCACGATTTGCCTCAAGACTGTGGGCTAGTCTTCAAAAAGCCATGAGAACGAAACTTAGTTTCAGTACAGCATATCACCTAGAAACGGATGGACAATCAGAAAGAACGATTCAAACCCTTGAGGATATGCTAAGAGCATGTGCCATAGACTTTGAAGAAAATTGGGAAAAATATCTACTTCTAGTAGAATTTTCATATAATAATAGCTACCATACAAGTATCAGGATGACTCCGTATGAGGCTTTATATGGCAGGAAATGTCGATCACCTTTGTATTGGGATGAAGTTGGAGAAAGAAGAATGCTAGAACCCGAGATCATTGAAGTTACTCTGCAAAAAATTAAAATAATTCGAGAACGACTTCTTGCAGCCCAAAGTTGACAAAAGGCCTATGCTGACATAAGAAGACGAGATATTTGCTTTGAGTGTGGGGAGCATGTATTTTTAAAGGTATCTTCAAGGGAGGGCATTTATCAGTTTGGTATTAAGGGCAAGCTTAAACCAAAGTACATTGGTCCCTTTGAAGTCATCCGCCAGGTTGGGAAGTCAGCATATGAGCTTGCATTACCTCCAGAATTAGCGGGAATTCACAATATTTTTCATATCTCATCATTAAAAAAGTACGTAGCTGATCCAAATCACATACTAAAATATGAACCGCTAAACATACAACCTGGTCTATCCTATGAAGAAAAGCCGGTTAAAATTCTTGATCGAAAGGAGAAGGTACTTCGAAAACGCACTATTCCTATTGTGAAAATTTTATGAAAAAATCAAATGGTAGAAGAGGCAACCTGGGAGATGGAAGAATCGATGAAGAATGAATACCTACATCGATTCACATAAATTTGGGGGACCAAATTTCTTAAGTAGGGAAGGATGTAATAATCCGTTTAAAAAAATACCTGTTAATATTTATATATATATATATATTCTGCTAAATTTAATATAAGTACATCTGTCATTTAAGGACTTCAAAATAATTGCTACATTAAATAAGTCCCTGCAATCTGTTTCAGTAATATATATATATATATATATATATATATATATATTTATTTATTTATTTTCTCTACCTTCCTCCCACCTTCTCACCCACCAACTGTCCCGCCCTATTAAATTTACCTCCCAACCACCAACTATCACCCACCAACGGTCCCGCCCTAATAAATTCACCTCTCCCTATAAATAGGCCATAGAGCCCTCAGATAGAATCCACAACCACTGCATCATTAGCCCATCTTGGTGCGCCTCTCCTCCAGCGGCGAGACTCTGCTAGGTAAGAATTCTGGTCTTACTAAGTTTAAATTACATTCAGTAATTTTTTTTGTTAACTCAATTGGATTAGTGAGTAACCTGTTTAAATATATGTCAACCCACTTAACCCATATCAAATCCGATAAATCTGTGTCAACCCATTTAAAACCAAGTTAACCTGTTTGACCCAAGATGACCCATGTTGAGCCATTTAAAAATGAGTTAACCCATTTTAACCAGAGTTAACCTATTTGAAATGAGTTAACTCGTTTGATCCGAGTTAACCCGTTTGACATGAGTTAACTCATTTGACATGAGTTAACCCGTTTGCCCTAGTTAACCTATTTGACATAAGTTAACCCATTTGACCCGATTTGACCTATTTGACTCATTTGCCTCATTAACTTGAAATACTCAGTTTTGACCCAAGTTGACCTGGTCTGATCCATTTTAACTGGTTTGACCTATATTGATCAGTTTTGAGTCACTTGGCTTGTTTGACCTATTTAGCTTTTGTAACTTAAGTCAATATTTTAAACTATTAAGCATAATAGTAATTATTCACACTGAACTTAATCAGGGAATACGTCATCCACCAGCAAACTATTACAGCCTCTAATCCTGGTAAGCAATTTTCACTGAACTTTGGACATCGTGATTATTAAATTAAAATAACTAATATACAAAATGATATCAATTATATTCTGTGAGCTATATTCTGCATATTCTGCATGACTTTGTGCCGAGATATTATACTAGGTTATACTGGGGTCATATATCCTGAGATATATGATGATATAATGAGCTGGAATTTCGGTGGTTGACGAACCACCTTTTAGACGCGTGGCATCGTGTGGGGGACGTACCTGCATCCTGTTATTTTGATGTCACACTGGTGACGTATCTGATAAATCTGTTGTCACACTGATGACGTATCTGCTACTTCTGTTGTCACACTGGTGACGTATATCTGTGGATTCTGATCCTTCATCATTATAAGATTTATACATATTAATATATATGCATAGTATGAAACATGATAATATTGTGAGGTGACAAGTTGATATTATAAGTTAATCTGATATTTTGATCTGTTGTTAAATTGAGCTATAAGACCTCACTTGGCCTATGGTAAAGTGGAGGTTGTTTACTCGGTCTTCGTGACTGACTGTTGTTTTTCAAGTAAATAATTTATTGCTAGGAGAAGACTGCAAAATCCCAGAAAAGATATTTCCTTACATCCCGTATGGTCCCACCGATATTTACCCTTATCCAGTTTAATTGCTTTACTTTTCAGTTTTCTAATCTAAGGTTACTCTGGGTGACCTGCTTAGTATTCGAACTTATGTAATCCTATTTTGAGATGAATAAAGATATTTTTTCTTATAATCTGTTCTGTGATTCTGACGGTAAGTCTCCCCTTATTTTATGGATAATTAGTCCTTAAAAATGAGGGTGTGACACTCTATATGTTCCTTTTATTCTCATTATATTATCTTACCTAAATTTTACTTTATTTTAATTGTGCTAAGAAATTTTAGATTCTATTCATTGATTTAAGTGAGATAGAGATTAGATTATTCAAAATAACCATAATATTTAGTTGTTTAGAATGAAAGTTAACGTAGATAATTTTATCTTGCTTTGATTCACTGTGATATATAAATAAAATATTTTATTCTAACGAATAATGCTTACAAATTTTGATTATGTGTGTAAATTATAATTTGCAATTGAATCACTTCATAAGTTTTGTAAAATTTGAGAATTTGAATAATTGTATAATGTTTATTAAATATATTATTGTATATGTAATTCTCTAAAAAGTTTTATGATAAAAAGGTGGACCTTGTAGAAATTGACCACATAAGCCTCCTTTTCATAATTTTCAACTCAACCATTATCTTATTTATATTAAAAATTATAAAAAATGTTTTCTAGTCAATGCAAAGTTAATTTTAGGCCACCACTCATTCCTAACTTGAAATTAGACTCGAAATATTTTTAAGTCACATTTGTGACTCAAAGACCGAAGTCGAAATCATTCCAATAATTTCTAACAAAATCGAGAAAATTTTGAATTAATATTAGGCTTTTAATTAAAATTGCCACCCCAATGTCAAATAACTTATTATTTATTGAAAAAATGAAAAAATCAAGATGCAATTATTCTCTTTAAATTTCTAAAAAATTTCGCATACAAACGAGAAGAAAATATTATTACTGTTCACTTTTTAGCACGTTATGCTCCATCTATCGAGGAGCGTATAGAAGACACTTTTTTCTTTTTGAAATTTTTGAAAAGTATTTGTACGAGTTGTACGTTCTCTCCAATTAAACGAACGATTCTTGCGTTATTATTACCAAAATAATAATAATAATAATAATAATAATAATAATAATAATAACTAATTTGTCCTAAAAGAATTTACAACAATCATAAAGTTCACCTCTTATTATAAATAATTTGCTAGTTGGCCAACTTTTTAATCAGCTAAGTGTAATTATTGCAAGCACTCATGATATTTAATTCCAAATTTGCTACATGCATCATTATTAATCATGTTTATCAATTCCTAATAAAATTTTTATTATTTCTCCAGCTTATTAGAAAATAATATTTTTAAAAGGAACATTTACATACATACCATACAAATCTTCTAATATTATACCACATACATTTTCTTCACAAAATTTATATTATAAAATAGTTAATTTTTGTGAAGAAAATTGTGTAATATAATACATGAAAATTTACATAGTATTTGTGTAAAAATTTCTTTTAAAAATTAGCTCATACAAAAAATCACGAAGATACAAATCAAGAACTTTCACTCATATAACATTGAAATACTTACATATTTAATATCCTAATTCTAATAATTTAAATTTAACACCTATCCTTTCTATTTTACAAATTTAATATTTTATGATAAATATATAAATTCTTCTATTTACAAATTTAACACCTATCCTTTCCTACTCAAATTTCATATTTTAACATTGATGGAATAAAAAACTACATAAATATATCATTATTTAAAATATAATGTTAAACATATAAATATAATGAATTTTAGACAAAATTATACATGCCACTCTTAAAGATAATTTTTTATTCATTTAGTCTTAAAAATTAAATATTTACATATATTATCAAATACTTTAAATGCATTATAAAGTGTACCCTTCATCAGGTTGAGAATGATCTATTCATTTATTTTGTTTAAAAAGAAGAAGATCTCGCCATTCATAAAAATGAAGAGGTGTAATTTATAATTATGCATTCAAAGTATATAGTAATATATATAAATATTAAATTTTAGGTGTTAATCGAGTAAAAAAAATGATATATGTGGTTCTTTCATTTTAGTACTAATTTTAATAATTGTTATTATTTTATTAAAAAAAAATTAACCTTATTTCCTTGCTCAAGTGCTTGTGTTCAATGCTTCTTGATTGCCTCCATTTTAATAAATGATAAGATCTACTTTTACTTTTCGACTAAAACAAATAAAATAATAAATTTATTGCTTTAACTATAAGTTTACTCAAGTTTAAGACTATCAATTATGTTCTAGACTTATCTACTAGTGCTCAAACTTCATTTTACACGACAATCGAATAAATATCGAATATAAAAAATATAAATATTTACAGCTATTATGTTTATTTGTTATTAAAGATTGGCAAAAAAGAGATCGGCTACGAAGAATAACAAAAAAAAAACTATTTTAGCTATAAATTTTAGTTCTGATTTGAGTTAAAACGATTAGATTGATGTGTTCACTTTGATATTATTTCAATATTATATCATATTATTTTATAAAAAAATTGATTAATTTGATAATATATAATTAAATTTATAAAAAATAATATTTAAATAATATAATATACCCTTAATGAAAATTTCAAAATTAATATAAAATTTGGCCAATGGGAAACCAGCAAAAGTGGCAGACGTCACCAACCCTGAGATTTGAGAGCATACCAAACCCCAAAATCTTCAATCCAACGGTCAAATAATTTCATCAGTGAAGTCTGATAAAGAAATCAACTTTTTAATCAATATGATTTGAAAGCACTCGCAATTATTATGTGTTGATGCAAAAAATGCACCACCATAGAGAGAAATGAGACGACAATTTTTACGTGAAAACCCGAGTGTCCGGGGGAAAAACCACGACGCCGTCCAGGCGATTTGAATCACTAATCGAATCTCCTCTTACAAAGTTTGAGGGTCTCTAATGGGAGACCAAATGAGTACAAGAGAGAGAGGGGCAGCTCAGCCCGAGAGAGAGAGGAAGGAAGCAATAGGTACGGTCTGTCATATCTGACACCTATTCTTACAAAGGACGATTAGGGAGTGGACGCCCATACTGTCTTAAATGCTGAGTTGACATAGTAGTACGAAGAGTACGATCTGGTGATATCTCTTTGAGCTGCTGTTCGACCTGAGGCTGCTGCTGAGCAGCTGTTCGACTTGGGGGTGCTACTGAGCAGCTGTTTGACAAGGGGTGTTAGAGAAGGTTCTAACATTATAAATTACATCAAACAAAAAATCAAACAAAAAAATATTTAAAATATCAATTAAGTTAAATTCTTATAATTTTCAAATGATAAATAGAATTTTTAGTCACTAATTATTAGATGAATTTGAATATTATTTTTATTTAAATATTTTTATGAACAGTGCATTAATGAAAACTCTCTCTCGTCTGAAGAGCGGCCATGGCAACCCTAAGCTGCAAGCCTAAGCAGATCTTGAATTTCTGTGAAGGGGCAGAGAAATGGAAGGAAATGGAGCAGTTAATCTTGGGAAGGGAAGCTGAAAGGGACAGTCGACGCTGGATTCGAGCAGCAGCGAGTTCACTACTGTTCCTTTCTTCTCAGCCTTTACTGTTCCTTCCCACCTTTCTCCTTTCCGATCTCCTTTAATGAATTCAGTTCTGGAGCTATCAGTCTCTCTCTCTCTCTCTCTCTCTCTCTCTCTCTCTCTCTCTCTCTCTCTCTCTTCTTCTTCTCCCTGAACTAGCCCCCTGTTCTCTCTCCTTCGTGCTTCCTGAAACAAATAATAGACAGAACACGCAGTAAGTAGGTCGGCATCTTCTCTCTCCCTCTATCCATGGCTACGTTTCTCTCCTCTACACTCTGAGAGCGCCAACACCCTAAAAAGCTAAAACCCACATCCCCTTCTCTCTCTTCTATGCTTCCTAAAAGGAGAAATTGACAGAAGAACGCACAGCAGGAGGGCATCTCTGTGTGTGCGTGTGCGTGTGCGTGTGCGTGTGTGGGCGTCTCCTTTTTCAGCTACAATTACCCCCAATTCAGCAACCCAAAACCCCAAAGCCCCTGATTTCTCCTGTTCTTCCCCGTTCTTCTCTGTTCTTTCTGCCTGGATGGATCCGTCTTCCAAGCTTCTTCTCCAAGACTCAGAAAAGGGGGAGCCCCAAAGAGAAATCAGAGAGCTACAGATGGCGATGGTGCCCTCGTCCGCTTCAGGGGAAGACAGAGCACTCCCGCTGTCGGCGGATAGAGAGGATCAGAGGAAGCAGCTAGCCCCTAAGCGAAGCTCCAACAAGGATCGGCACACCAAGGTCGACGGCCGCGGCCGGAGAATCCGCATGCCGGCGCTCTGCGCCGCTCGGATCTTCCAACTGACCCGCGAGCTCGGCCACAAGTCCGACGGCGAGACGATCCAGTGGCTTCTCCAGCAGGCTGAACCCTCCATCATCGCCGCCACAGGCTCCGGCACTATCCCGGCCTCCGCCTTAGCCGCCGCCACCGCTGCTACCTCCTCCATTTCTCACCCTTCCAGCGGCGCCGCCGTCGCAAGGCCTAATTGGTCTGCCGGCCTCTGGGTGCCGCCTGCCAGCGGCTTTGGAGGCCCTGGGTTCCTCCCGCCGGCGTCGAACCTGGCTGGTGCCGCTGGTGAAGGGCTTATGCAGAGGATTGGGCTGCCTGGGCTGGAGCTGCCGGGGGTGAATCTTCCCCAAATGAGCTTTGCTTCTTTGCTGGGTGGACATGGCCACCAGATGCCTGGCCTTGAGCTGGGGCTTTCGCAAGATGGGCATGTTGGGGTTCTGAATCCTCATGCTTTGAGCCAGTTTTATCTGCAGATTGGGCAGAGCAGAGGGGGCGGAAGCCATGCTCAGTTGCAGCAGCATCCTTTAGAGAAGAACGAATCTGACGGATCAACTCAGTAGATTATAACTGATTGTTCAAATGGGTTTCTTCAGAGAGAATTTTTCAGTGTGCAAGATGAGGATTTCTATCAAAAGGTTGGATTGGTTTTGTTCTGAATCTATGCAGATTGAGGAGGAAGGCCAAAATATACAGGCAAATCTCTTCAACTATATATCTTCTTTGATGAAAATTTAATTTTTGTTGCCATTGAAATATGTTTAATGAGATGAGTTCCTCATGCAGGTCTATGTTGAATTTAGCTCAATGGCGCTTGTGAGGGAACTTTGTAGCTTGTTTACTTTGAGGTTTGTAGATAGATTTTTGGCCATAAATAATTATTTAATTTCATTTTTGGGTCTGGATTATGTTAGAATTGGCTTGTTTTATGTGAACAATATACATCATTTCATTTGATATATGTCAATATTTGAGATTCTTCAATCATGAACTGCATGCTCAAGTGATACTGATTTATCAAAATTGACCTCTACTTCTTGAATGTCAATGTTTTCACATTGTTGTCATTCTAAGTACAAATGCCTATGTTCTTTGTCCATATGTTTATGATCCAAAGATTAGAGAGTGAGGCTTCGGTAGATTTGTATTGTATATTAGTAAGAATGCAAATAGATTGATGTTGATTGGCTATAAGGATTCTTCTTCTCTATTCCTCTCTTTCTCAAATAATTTCGGTATTCTAAGTAGATTAAACATATACTCCTTTGTATTTTCTAGACTTATTGTTGGAGGATTTGGTCTGAAGAAGATTGGCATAGGATGTTGCACGACGAGAATCTTCATAATATCTTATGATTCAAATGTAAAGGTATTGTCCGCTTTTAGGAAATTGCGTGACTTGAATACTTTCCAGGAGGTCACCCATTCTAGTATTACTCTAGTTTAAACATACTTAACTACAAAGTTTTCCCATCATCAGCTTCATGATTTTGCCCCAAAAGACGCTTCTATCATTTGAGATTACGTTATCTATTTATACAGCTCAAGAACTTCTCTCTTTGTCAAATGTGAGATAATTTATTCTTGTGTCTTTCCACTTAGAAGCTTTTCAGGAGCCGCTCCTTGTTCGGGTGATTTTGATTCACTCATGTGGACATTACCCCGGTGATCATTCCCTACTCTCTTCGGTCCTGGGTCATCATAGGCTCCTTGCAGGCTTCTAGGTGGAGGGGCACATGAACAAATCATCCCGCAATGAAAAGAAAGGGGGTTTTTGAGCTGTATAAATAGAAACGTTATCTAAAATGGTAGAGATGCCTTATCCATATCAGTCAATCTGAATCGCTTGGACAAGAAGTGGCTCCTAGCAAACTTCTAGGTGGAGGAACACAGGAATAAATCGTTCCGCATCAGGGAAGGAGGGGAGCTCCTGAGCTGTATAAGTAGATAATGTGATCCCAAATGGTAGAGACATCTTCTAGAAAAAAACTGTGAGACTGATGATGAAAACTCCGTAGTTTAGCGTTGGAGTAGTATTGGGATGGGTGATCTCCTAGAAAGGACTCAAGTCATACAGTTTTCTAAAGCTAAAGTGAACAATACATTTACATTTGGATCACGGGATGTTATAATCCCGGTTTGCGGGCAATCCCTACAAGAAAGAAATTTCGGAGAAGGCAAAATAGAAAAAAACTATTAGGGATTTATATTGTTCGGAGGAGGTCCTTTTACATTCACAAGCATCACCAAGCATGTAATTACAAGGAGGAGATTAAAGGATCACACAAAGAAACAACAGAAAGGATTTAGCATGCGGAGAGGGTAGATTTTGCATCCAATGTCCAGAAGGAGAGGTCCGATTTATAGTTGAAGGTGGCATTAGGTCGACAGGAGAATGTTGGTGGACTTGCTAACTTCTAGTCAATACCTGTTTGAGGTAAAAATACTACGCTATCATGTGTTTCCTTGGCTCATTAGGGAATTGGATGACTGACTGTAAGCTGGAGTCAAATGAATTAGTGGTTAATAACGTCGAATTATTTTCACGAGCGATTGACAATGAAGTGGCAAAAGAGCTTGTGACTTGTTAAGTGCTGAATAAGTTCACATGAGGCTTTCTCGAGGTTTCTTGGTAGAATGGAATATGATTCAAGTACCTTCATAAGGTTCAAGGGTTTTGAAGGCATAGGCGCAACTCGGGTTGAGTTGATTGAGTTATTTCAATCCAAGAAGATTAATTCGACTTTTTTAGATGCCATATGGATAGGTGAAATCAAGTGGTTCTACATGCATAAACATCAACCTCTTGACCAGGCGAGGATGGCCATTTCATGTGGGCTGTGAACCAATAAGAGGAAGACTTGTCAAGCGACAATATGCAAAACATACAGTTGAGAGGCCATTCATCTTTTTTCTTTTTTGAAACATAAGCCCTTCGTCTTTTTAGCTACACATTCTTGGTGCAAAAATTAACTTCTTTGTGTGGAGATAGGGTTTTAGCATACGTGAATGGCCATCCTATAGTGTGAATGAGAGACATTTTTGCTGAGTTTGAGGAAGATGCTCTTGTGACTCTTGCCTATCCAGCAAGGAAGAAGGCAAAGGTGGAGGATGATGAGATTTTGGAAAATCCAAAAATGAAGTCCCAACATTGATAGTAATCAAAGTTGCTGACGTTGAATCAATAGTTGTTGTCTTGCTGAGAAAGAAGCTTAACCAGTTATTGTTCGATGGAGACGACTGCAGTTGCGATGGTTGAAAATGAAGATTGTAGTATCAAAGGTCGGTGAAAAAGGGTGTTCGAAACCGAAGCCTATAGAAGAAGAAACCTCTTCTCAAATGATCACCAGAGATAGTATCCTGCCTTATTTGATTGTGCTCCTAAATAACCTGAAGGTGATATCAAAGGATATAGAAGATTCTGAGTATAGAACACTGAGGATCAAAGCTGTGCTTATTCTTGGCGACATGATTAGTTATCTACTTTGTAGAAGAAGTTGGAACTAAGAATGCCTAGTATATAGTTGGCGCTCGATGCAAGTGCGCCATCGAAGTAAAAGTTCTTTGAGGAATTAGCTACAACCGTAATCTCAATAGATGAATTTCAAACTATAATGTGAGAACAAACTAGCGGGCATGGAAATGAAAATCACCAAGCTTTCTTAGGAATTAAAGTCGGCTCAAAGTGATCATCAGAGGGAGGTTCGTAAGCCAATCAAGAATGAGTTATGAGCTCTACGATAGTTGAATGAGGTCATCCGGGAAAATGAATGGAAGGACAAGGCTGAAATTCTAGAATCCATAGTTGCAGTTGGAAGGTTGAGGGGACAACAACACTTGCATGTCATCCGCAAAGCTATAGATGTTTGCGAGAATATTGAAGCATTCTTTTGTTAGAAGGTCTGCGGAGTAGTAGTACCAAGCTGAATTGGACATTTCCATCCAAACCCTTGTCAATGCCAGATTTTTATCCTATCACGATATGCTCGTTGGACATTTACAATGGCCAGAATGAATGATGACGAGTTTCTTCCTTGTATGTGGCCCTTCGAGGAGTTTGAAGGAGGGTTCTCATGAAGCTAAGCTCCTTCGGACTATCACCTGGACTTCAATCTGGAGTTAGAAGGTGAAAGTAGAATTGATGTTCCCTACTAGGATGTTCCCTAGCCAGGGCTTTTTGATGAAATGCACTGTTTTCCTTTGTAATTACTTCCTTTAAGCCCTATTTGACGCGAAGATTAAAATAAGAATCAAAATAGTATTAGTTTAAAAAATAACAATAATAATAAATAAATTTTTCTAATCATTCTACATAAATTTTAATATAAAAAATATTATTTTATTTCACATACTTAATAATTTTTAATAAAAATATCAATTTTATTTCACATTCTAGACCAAAATACTAAAAATCTACACAAATTTAGTATTTTGATCTAGGATGTGAAGTAAAATTGATATTTTTATTAAAAATTATTGAGTATGTGAAATAAAATAATATTTTTTATATTGAAATTTGTGTAGAATGATTAGAAAAATTTATTTATTATTATTATTGTTATTTTTTAAACTAGTATCATTTTGATCCTTATTCCAAACAGGGCTAAGGTTGGCCAAATAGACTAAAGAGGGATGTATCTGCATCTATAAGGAGTAACTAGGGAATGATATGTTGCTCCTCTTTAAAATAGAATTTGTCGAGAACTTCAACATGTCAAAAGATTTTATTAGCTCAAGTCCTGACTTCTCTAAGCTCCTCAAGTAGATCAAGATCGACTGGGATTTGGGATTGTTTTAGCCAGCTTTGATGGATGCTCAATTCGAGCTACAAGGTTTGCTGTATATCAACAGACAATAATATTTTTTGGGGCTAGTAGCCCTCACTCTGATGGGAGGGACCGCTATTTCTTCATCGATGGGGACTTGAAGGCTTGCGATCCCATGCTGCTTGGGGAACCAAAGATTGATGACAAAGATTCTTTGATGAAAATGATCGAAAGCTCGAATAGCTTGGCATGATTTCTTCAAAATTTGATGGTTGAGCTGAGGGGAAATATCAAAGAAAATGTATAGAAAGGACAATTGTTTTAATATATAATAGGAGTAATTTCATTTAAGTTTTTGAAATTTGCCTATATTGTCATAAAGATTCACAAATATTAAAATATGTCATATAGGTATATAAAAATTGCTATATAATTCACTAGAATTCTAACTATTTTTAAAATATTTTCAATTAGGTTCAACATACCATTTTTTTTATCTAATATACTATTAATTCGTCCACTAAAAAATTAAATTAAATATTTTTTAATTTATCATTTTACCCCTAGATCTCATCTGCAGCGAGCTTGCTCGTGCCCGCCGCGAGCTCGCCCGTGCTCGCCGCGAGCTCGCTTGGAGCTTAACGCGCATTGCCATGAGCTCACCGCTGGCTGGCCCGTGGCCACGCGTGCGGCTGCCTACATGCAAGCAGGCCATGAGGGGACGCACACAGTTGCCAGCCTGCGCCGTCTCCCTCGTGGCTGCGAGCCATGCGAAGGCGGCCGCGCACGCTACTACCTATGTGCGGTGGTGCGCGCAACTCCCTATCTGCACCATCGCCCATGTGGCTGCGTGCCGCGTGCACCGCTCCCTGCTTGCACCGTCACCTTCGTGGCTGCGCGTTGCACACAGGCGACCGCGCGTCAGGAAGCCACCCTTGTAACTGCGCGCGCGGCATCATGCGTAGGCAGCAGCCCTCACTGCTGCACACAGCCGCGTGAGTGGCTGCTTGCGCGCAGCAATCCGTGTGCAGGCAACCGCACGACTTGGCCAGTTTGCGGGTGGCCTCGTGCGCAACGGCGGATTGCTGCCGATGGCCGGTTTGTCGCGGCAGCAGACCACTCGATCCGACAGACTTATGCCGGTTCAATAAGGATGAAAACAACGTTAACACACTTTGAAAATTGATAGATTAAGTAAGAGTGTTTTGTTATTTTAAAAATATGTAATAAATTTTGTCACGGAAGGACCACAATATCCTGTATAATATTTTTTGCGGACCTATTATAATACATTTTGATATTCATGAACTATAAATCTCAGAAGTCTAAATGAAATTACTCTTATATAATAATATAGCCATCTGGGTTCATCAAGATCCCTGGTGTTTGTAGATTCATATGAATGTAGCTATACCAACGAAGATACAACTATAAAAAATACAAAAAGTCTAAGATTTTATTCTACCGTTCTAAAGCATTTCTAGCTCGTAGTTAAAGATTTGAGATGCTCTATTATGGCGAGTCCTTGAATCAAATCAAGATGCAAAAGTCGTTGAATTAAAATTTGAGCCACAATTTGAACTCGATTTGTTAACTAATAAGTCGAGCTAGATTATGTCTAACTTGAAAGGAACTCAAAAAAAAAAAAAAAAAAAAAAAAAATAATGATCCCTAGCTGCTAGGTCCAGAGCAGTAGTTGACTGGGTTCGCATGCGACTCGCCGAAGATTCGGGGCTCTCATCACGTGACATGGCACGGAAACATCTGCCCTGGACTCAAAACATTCACGTCACACGTGCCAACTGACTACGAGGCTACCGCGTTGGTCCCAGGGATTCTCCCAATCAAATCAAAGTCACGTGTCCTATGTGTGACGAGACGTCAAACATTTACCGCTCCATTGGCCCCCATTAGCTGTTTCCTGTTATAGGAAGTCAGCAACTTTTTTGGCCTGGATTTTAAGGAATTACAAAAGCTTTACAAATGACAAACGAAGGGCACCTGTCCAGCTGACTCTAAATATGGACCATAAGCCTTGAGTTTTTTTTGTTTTGAAAATAAAATGTACTAATGTGATAGCTTCTTCGTCAGAGAATCAGTCGACAAATGTAATTTCTTCGTTAAATTTTTCAATTAATGAATAATTTATATAGTAAATTTATCGAAAATAAAATTAAGCTGATTCTCTAACACCTTAGTATCATGGTGTAATTTATGTTTGATCACCCTCTTCCGGAATTTTAAAGTATGACTCATTAATTTAATTTCTCTATGATTAGTATAATTTTGTACATCACTTTTATTCTTATAAATAGATACCAATATACTTTCTTCATTCATTTGATATTCTTTTAGTTTTCAAAATCATATTAAATAATATAGTAAGCCAAGAAACTCCATCTCTCAAGCACTTCCAAATATTTACTGGGATGTCATCCGGTCCTCCTGCTTTTTTATATTCCATATTGTTTAAAACTATCTAGACTTCAGCTTTAATACGTCAGATGTAAGAGTAATTTTTTTCTTTCTTTTGAGATACTGAGTTCAGCAAGATCAATTGTATTTTCACAATTTTCATTGAAAATAACTCCTCCATCTATTTTTGATTTTTGTTCATAAAAAATATTTTTTTTTTCATCCTTAATATATTTTACTTGAGTTAAGTCTTTAGTTTTTCTATCTCTTGTTTTGACCATTCTATATATTTATCTTTCTTCTTCTTCTTTAGTGTCTTCTTTTTTATATAAATTCTTAAAAGTCATATTTTTTGCATTACTGACTACTTTCTTAAATTCTCGTCGAGCCACTTTATTTTTTTCGCACCTATCTTTATTCTTATTTTTACATCAATTTTTTTTTGTTAATTTTTTTTGGTACATTATCTTTTCACTACCAAATATCTTTATTATTTGAAATCATTCATTTAAATTCTCCTAGCACATTCTTCATCACCTTACAAATACAGTTAACAACCGTCAGCTACATAAGATTAATTTTTTCGTTAATATTTTACTGTCTAAGTTCTAGAACTTTCTTCTTAAATATATATATCTATTCTTATTCTTTAAATTCTACCATCAGATTTGAGGATAAAATTTCGACTTATTATTCTTTCTCCAATACTTTATTTCAAAATCTAAAATCATTAATTGATATTGGGCAGTCAAATATTCACTTAAAAATTTTATTAAAAAATAAGAGATAAAAATTTAATGTAAATTTTATTCGAATCCCAATGTTTGGATATTAATTTTACCCAGATCTATAAATTCAAAAGCCTTTCTATTTGTCTGTAAAGTAAATTAAAATTTTTCACTTTAACCACTGCTTATGTACTCTCTCCCACCCTCATCTCTCACACTAGATTGGTGCATCAACCTAAACAGTCAAGCATTGGTTTGACACTAGACTTTCTTTAGCAATAAACTGCGAAGCCCGCAACCCACCACCCTCCGTTCTAAGTCAATCAACTAATAAGTTGAGCCCTTAATTCTACACATGCTCATCCCTCCGCTCTGCTACGAGACTCCTCTCTATTGACTGCATCAAACCTTCTATTGATCACCACATCAATCTCGTCGCCACCATCATTTTCTCGCATTGCCATCTCCAACTCAACTAGTGACCTCTTTTCGGCAACATCAACAACACTTATATGTGGCAAGCTCTCTTGTCTCCCACTTGGCTCACTTGGACCAGCCACAACATCACCACAACCAAGGAGAGAAGAGGGTAATATTTTTAACTGAAACATGAAATTAAACAAATTCCAGGTACTAAAATGTTAAAGAAATGTGTACAATTACAAAAAAGCTTAGTAAAAGAACCTTACATTTTATGCAAGTAAGATTTCTCAGAAAAATAAGTAATTTCAAACTACAGAATTAGTGAACCACAATATTAATCCAGTATAAATTTTCTATTACCACAAAATAACATCTCTAGAGTTCAGGAATATTCAGGTTTTAACGAGATAGGATGCTGTTAAAGATCATTTATCTTAAGTAATTGCATATTTAATAATCAATTATTCAGAATTTGACACAAACCACTTAATGCTTGAATCCAATAAAATAGTTTGAGGAACATTTTATTGTGCTAATAATTAATATAGATTTTAAGGTACACAACCAAGACATGTAAAAAAATAACACGAACTAACCAAAATTTAGTGATTAGTCGAGCAAAATATTGACTCCAATCACCTACTTACCAGCGTACGGTGGGAGCCGAAGAATTACAGATGAAAACGAAATAATTTGTTCTAACAAGTTTTATACGAAATCAAAAAAAACATATTACAAAGGGAAACAAAAAAAATTCATTTTCGGCATAAAATATCCTTCTGGGAGTAATAACCAAAATTATATAGAACATCAATCACAGAGATGACATAATATGAAAGCCTAGCTTAAGGCTACAAAACAAAACTAGAGAAAAATGGAGAGTCAAAACAGGGAAGGAGAGCTCACTTCATTCATCTTCATTGACGGCAGCAACCTTTTGGGCTTTATTTGGCCGTTCCTTCACTCCATGAAAATTGCGAGCGCGTTTACCATTAAAATGCCTTCCACCTCTGTTTGACTTCCCCCTGAATTAAACAAACAAATAAGATATACAGAGGGAGGGAAATAGTGGTATAAATTTAAGATGAGTTTCAGAATAGTTCTTATGGTTCTGAGCAGAAATCCAGCTCTCAAAACATGTAGGAGAACAAGTGATAATACTGTGTTCATAAACAATATTGGTTGAGTTGTCCTCAGAGCTGTTAAATTTGTCTTCAAGATCAAAAAATGATGCACGTCGAATCAAATTTTGGATTGGATTGAAAACAAATTGATCTAAATAAGCCGACTAACAATCCATTTTTCCGGCTCTGTTTTTTCTCAATCTGATCTCAAGGCGGCAGAGGATTGGACTGATCTAGCTCAAGATTAAACCGATCTAAAAAATAGGAATAATAAATCACCTCAATTATATTTATATAAAAGCGGACCACATTGGTAGGAATTCATGGTTAGCATAGTGGATAGTTTGCTTGCCCTACCTCCAACACTTGGTTCAAATCTTCCTGATTATATATATAAAAAGTTCATACCTAATATAGTCTGAAATTGGGAGTTAGTCTGTTAGTGTAGGATGTTGAAGAAAGTGGACCATAAAATGAGCATGAGAGATTGACTGCCTTGATCAATTTTTTATTTTTTAAAAAATCAGCATTTCAAGCTCGATGTCAAAACAGAGTAACAGACTCAAGCCGACTCAAAAATGAAACCTCAATTTCGAGTCAAAATTTTGTTCGATCTGATTTCGAGCCGACACTAGCTCCACTCAAAATCGGACCATTACCAATCCTAGTTGCCATGAATTATAACTCATTTGCATGATCCTGATTAGTTACTCTAAGCCCTAAACAACAAGAAAGGTCTAGGAAACAACACTCAAAATTAGGTGCCTTTTGGGAGTTTGGCTCTGGAAATAAAAAATGTTTGTAGGGGTAACTTGGAATACTGAATACAAATTCTATTTGAGTTGAAGTTAGATATATGACTTCTTGTGAGCTTAGAACTAATGTCTATTTCCTCACCTTTTAATCTCTTTATGTTGATCTATACTTTAAAATGAAACTTTTTTGTAAGTCTCCATCTGAGGAAGTAGCTCTATTTTAGGCTGAATCTCATAAATTTTAGTGTTTGCGTGTACCCTTTAATCTCTATCAACATCGTCTTTCACAACAAGTGCCTTAATATCAGATAAAGCTCCAACAAATACGGAAACCTTTGAAGCAATATATAATAGAAACCATTAGTTATACATATCATTTGGGAACGATCAGTCTGATTATGGGAGAATTTGTAGTGAAGTATTTGAGTGTGATGGAAAATAGCATTAGATTCACCAGTATCTTTGAAACCCAAAACTCTTTCGTCAACACCTTGAATTTATCTTGATTCATCATCTTCATTTCTTTATGACTCGTAGTCAATTGCATCGAAATGTATTTGGTACAACTCAATACAACATCTGTACTTACATTTGTCTAAGAGCAAGTAAATGTGTTATAAAGAACATGTAAAAGATATTTTAAATTAAACAAAAGCGTAACATCTAAAACACCCACATCCACATATAAGAAACCCTATTCACATATTTACAAATTGCATACCCTAAATTAAAAGCAAAATCATATTCACATATTTACAAATTGCATACCCTAAATTAAAAGCAAAATCACACTTTAGCCACAATCCCTATTATTATCCTCTGCTTTGTTAGTGTGATAGGGAATGTGATCACTTGCCAAAAAGAACGGGTAGTAGCAGGGATTGTAGTCAAACTGCATTCAATTTGAAGTATGTGACATGTAAATATTGATAATCGAGTATTCCATATATAAATGAATAATTTAACAAACAATTCTCTTAAAATTTTAAAGGGTTGTTTGATTTAATGTTAACTTAGTGTTATATCATGTAATGTAAATGTCATGACATCATTTGAGTGATAATCCCATAATTTTTTAAAAAGTTACGATTATTTTTTCTAAATAATATGATATAACACCAAAATAACATTGAATCAAATACTCTTTAAGATACATACACATAAACAGATGTATACATATGCACACAAACTCTCTGAAAGTCATAAAAGTAGGATGTTAAACATACATATATTGTGTGCAGTGCATGTTTCATCTAAGATGCAAGGCTGCTCACACAGCTCAAATCAATGGGCTGGTAATCATACATATAATGTGCACAATGCATGCTTCATTCAACGTGTTGTCTTCTCACTTAGTTCAAATTAACTCAAAACTGATTCAAATCAAATTTTTTACTAGATTCAAAATAAAATAAAAATAAATAACTAAGCTTTGATTTGATTTGATCCCAGTACGTTTGAACGCAAACAAGATGCCAGCCTTAAATGACATGCATAGCTACAAGCATCACTAAATGGAAAATGCTTTGCTGCCAAAAAAAAAGAAGACCAAAACACTAAAAGAAGATTTGGACTAATCTACTAGATCATCCTGTGGATTTAACCCTTAAACCACTAGATCATCCAATGAATTAAACTCAAAATCCACACATGAGCTGCGTATTGATCGTTTTTTGGGGCTAAGTAGCAGAGCACTTACTCAATATTGAACTAAAACACATTATTATACCCCAATCATATAAAAGGCTGTACAAACCTTCCTCTATAGCCCTTATTTTCCTTGTGTTTCTCTTGATTTCCTCGAAGTAAGCTCCAGTAGTTTTTCTCTGCTTCACCTGTCACCAATATAATATTTTATGTTTAAAAAAGGAAATTTTGATAGTTCTCTAGAAAAATATAAAACACAAAAGACCAAGACAGAAGATTCCAACAGTATTTTCATAATCATATTCAGAGAACTAACGATATTGGCACAGTTGTATTTAAAATATTGTAATAATTAAAGGACAAGAATACTTCAAGAGCATCATTATCCAGACAGCATATAATATTTAGCATTATAAGTAAGATATAAATCTATATTTCTACATACCAGTCAGTGCATCTAAGGTAGCAATGTATTTTTTCTTCACGATCAGACCACCTTCATCCCTAAGTACAGCCATTGCACGAGCTTTAACTGCTGCGTCAGCATTCTCAAAGCGTACATATCCAGACTCCTCCCCCATAACATATTCAATATACTATTGAAAAAAAAGGGAATTATCAAAAAAAAAGTGTGAGCTAATGCCAGAATAACATTACTCAAAAGAAAAGGTCCTCAAAATGGATTCTTGCAAAATTTAGTGATTTTTTTAAAATATATTTTAGTGAACTTTGAAGGGGGAATTAGTTCCACTAAAGCTTAGTGAGATTTCTCACTCGTATTAGAAATGACAATGAGGACTAGTCATTGTGTGACTCAGCAAAACAGTGACATCGAAACAGAATATGTTGACTCCATTAGAAAATTTTCAAGCATTATGGAATGGGACCAAACCACTATTATTGAAATATCTTCTAACTAGAGGCAATATACATTTATTTAGACACTAATTAAAATTTAAATCACCACTTGAATCCTAGCCACCTATGTGGTAGATCAATCAAAGCAAATGGTCAAAGAAGTCAACCAGCTGATCAATAGTCAAGCCAAGTCAAGCCCTGGCCCATCTTATAGAGTTTTCTACTTATGTGGATGGCAACTAAGTCGTATGATGGGGAATTAGGTCCACTAAGTCGTCCATGAGTTGTGAAGGCCCTTGCAGGAGTTAAATTTGTTGGTTCTAATAATGACTCATCCCTATCAATTCAACATAGTTCTAGTTCTACCTGCAAAAATCTTTGCATTCATCACATATAGGAGGATCACAGTCATGTAACACCCATATATCATTGGTGATCATAGCCCAAATCATCACTTTTTAGTGAATCTCAGGTGCTCAACTATAGCAATGCAGGGCCATGCACTCATCAAGATACAGGCCTAGGGCTGCTTACTGGACCGATTTAACCCGGAACTGGTTCGAAACCGATCGGGTAAAAACTAGTTCGGTCCAGAACCGGTTGAACCGGTTGAACCGGACCGGTTCTAACCGGCTCTGGGCCGTAGAACCGGTCCGGACTGGTTCTGCACATGCAGAACCGGTTATCCGGTTCGGAACCGAACTGGTTCCGTTGAACCGGAACTGGTCCGGTTCCATTTTATTTTTTAAAAAAAAATAAAAATAATTAGCACGCGCGGGCACTGCCCCCATGATCTGCAGCTGGCAACATTAATGCTGCCAGCTGTAGATATAATTTAAAAAAAAAAAATTAAATTGAACGGTCATTTGACTGTTGCAATTTGCAAACGGTCAAATGACCGTTTTAAATTCAAAAATGACCCTAATTATGACGAATAATTTTTTTTATAATGTGAAATATTTCTACGAACTGTAATTATTTTTTGTAAATATTTTCGTTAATATTAATAACATTTCTTAGAATTTTTTATGTTAATTTTTTTAGAAATATTAATAAATATAAATATTTTTTT
>JAEMOT010000745.1:738538-803160 GCA_019297695.1 Apostasia ramifera
AAAAAATATATAAAAAATATATATTTTTAAATTAATTTACCCGATTGACCCGACCCGACCCAAATTTATGGATCTGGACCGGACTCGAACCGGATCCAAGCTAACCTAACCGGATCCGGAACCGGTTAGGATCGAACCGGACCGGACCAGGTCCAACCGGACCTGGAACCAGTAGAACCGTATCGGAACCGGTTCGGTCCGATCCGGTAACCAGGTCTATGCAGGCCGGTCTTTATCCTACCAAACTAGTAGATGTCCATGCCCTCTAAGCTACCATGATGCCTCTTTCCCATGTTCACCTGGCAGTTGGCATGAGATATTCTTCTTCCCTTCCAGCCAGTTCAGATTCCTTTTTGCTTATATAAATATAGGACTTCATTACCTTCCACGAGTATGTGGTTTTCTCCTCCCTCAACCCTAATCCAGAAGAAGAGACAATAGAGATGCCAGCCTCACTTCATCTTCATTTTTATCTTCTACCTATATTTTGCTACAAATTCTGTAATTACCTATGACGAACCCTTTCTTCACTTAGTGAATCTTTTTGGGACTTAATAGTGGATGTATGAGAACCTCTCTGAACCACCTTAAATATGTCTCCTCATTCCGACTTACTCTGTTATTTGTTTTCTTCTTTCATTCTTTCCTCACTACAGAGATGAATGCTGTGACTCAAGTCCACCTTGACTAGGACCTACCTTCCATCATCTCAGGACTCCTCCAACTTTTTTATGTTAATAGATACAAACTTATTATAGAAATTCTATCAATCATACAAAATAAGTCCTTTCAGATATTGTCTCGCTTTAGTTGACCAAATAACAATTAACAAAGATAAAAGACAACCTATGAAGCACGGGAGCGATACGGCGATACGGGTACGATACGATACGGATACGGCGATACGACAATTTCAAAAAAACTAGAATACGGGTACGTTAGGATACGACATTTAAATATTATATTTATATATATATAAAATAAAAAATATATTATATTTGAGATGTAGCTCATATGGTTGAGCACTCACTTTTTGAGAGGTATGAGGTTCGAATCCTCACATCTCAATTTATTTTATTAAGAATTGTAGAAGTTGTACAACAAATTAGTGATTTACTAATTTACAAACATTAAAAATAAAACTAAAAACTAGTGCTTCAATGTAACAATTACCTGAGAGAGCCGAGCTAACCCATAAGTCAACTATATTATGAAATAACCAACAGGCGACAGCAGTAAATTATAGCTTTCTCGTTTCCTATGACATGTTAGCATATATGCATTAATAAAGGTCATTCTAGGATTTAAAAGTAGTAGTCATATCAAATAACAACAGTTATTAGTATTAATAAGCAATTAACATGTCTGAATTTATATTGATCATAAACATAATATTAACTAGAATATAAAATACATAATCCATGAGCAATAATCATAGGTCCAAAAGTCTAAAACACAAAATATGAAAATAATAATAACAAAACATAATCAAAAATTTCTAAAATTGAACGAATCAAAATTAGATCAGAAAATATCCCAATAGGCCCCATGTCTTCATAAATTCCTTTATAAGTTGTCGTAAAGGTCTCATTCATCGTCTACTTCATCAACTAACATCACTTCGAGTTCGGGCTCGTCTAAAGACAGTGATGCCACCTCAAACATACATGTATCTTCAACAGAAACTAATGCATCTGGAGAAACATCCCACATCTTTGTAGCTCTTTCCATGTATTGCGGACTTCTTCTAGACAAGAGACGGAGATTATTGTGGACAAACACTAAATCTTCAGCACGTTGTGGTAAAATTTTGTTTCTCCTCATGGAGTGAATAAATGAATACGTGCTCCAGTTTCTTTCGCAACATGAAGATGAAGAAGGTTGGCCAAGTAGTTTCATTGCTAGTTGTTGAAGGAGCGGAGTGCTAGCTCCGTATGTTGCCCACCAAATATTAGGATCCATCATTGCTCTATCTGATATACAATCTGGATCACCAAAGGAACCAAGACTTAAGAAAAATTTTTCGAACTCTTCATTAACCCTTTTCCTGTGCTCACTATCAGGAAATAGCCTCTTCACACACTTCATTCTTTCAATTTATACTTCCTCATCATTATTAGAAGCAACTCTATTTGGACCTTCGGAGAGCCATTCTTTACTATAAAATCTACAATAAAAATATACAATTATGCATATTACATTTGAAGAATTTAAACAATCTAACATATATGAATGCTAAATAAATATTTTATTAATTACCTTGGATTCAACGAATGTGCCAAACAGTGAAGAGGAGTGTTGCTTTTAGTCCAACGTTGAATGAGAATATCAAAAACAACATTAAAAAAACTTGATTCTTCGTTACTCACTTTTCCTTCATGCCTATAAATAATTATCTTTACTTTCTCAATCATGGTATCCCACATATCATATATTAAGTGGAGGCATGGTTTAGTAGTATCTGCAATACGCAATATTTCATATATAGGCTCAGTAAAAGCAATGATATAATCAACTTTATCCCACCATAAGTCACTGAGCAACTTCTCTTTCACAAACCGAGTCTTCTCCATGTCATCTTCTCGATACATATTCCACTTATCACATATCACCATTTTTGTAACCCTTCTTTTATTTGTCGAAATCTTCTAAGCATGACAATAATAGAAGCAAAGCGAGTCTCTGCAATAGCCAATATTTTCAATTCCACATTATTAAACATGGAAAGCCTCATAGAATGATTAGTGATAAAATTTTTTATGAAATTTGTATCACTTGCAATATCACTAATCCAATGGCACTCCTCAAAGACCACAACATTTTCTTCTGTATTTTTAGGAGAACAAATGTTCTTTAAAGCCAAGTTCAATGTATGCACAACACATGGTGTCCAAAAAATATGCTGAAAATAATCCTCTATTATGGCACCTGCAGCCTTACAAACAGGTGCATTATCAGTGTGATCACTTGCACCACATTGTTCGAACCAATTTCTGTGATAACCTTTTTAATAAGTTGTGCAATAAAAAATTTATCTTTATATTCTCCTTCACAATTCACAGCTTTTAAAAACATAGGACATCCATCTGAGACTGCCATAAAATTAATTAGAGGTCTTCTCTGAGGATCTGTCCATCCATCAGCTACTAATGTCACACCTTTCAAACTCCAAGTATTTTTAATCGGTTGTAATTGCCTCTCAATGTGTGCTTTCTCCTTCTGCAGTAATGTGGTCCGCAAACTATTATATCCTGGAGGAACGTAGCTTTCCATTGAGGCCTTTGCATGCAAACGTAGCATATCGACCCAATAAGGGTTTCTAGCAATATGAAAAGGCAAACCGGCAGAATAAATAGTACGTGCAACTGATTCATGCAATTGTTCCCTCAGTTGTACATTAAATGCCTTTTCAAAATCTGTATTTCCACCTCTCCTCCTTCTCTTGGAACCAGTGTTAAAACCTTCAATTTTGAAGGTAGAGTGTGACGAAGAGGAGGCACCAACAACCGAATGAGATGTTGCAGAAGGAAGTGAAACTTTTTTTGTTTTTAAAGCTTTAGCTTTCTCTACTTCAGCATCTATCTTTTGCATTTCAGCAAGATGTGAAGAAGTCACTTTAGGGCAACATCTAATTCCATTTCCTGATATTTTCAATAAATGAGATCTTACCCTGAAATATGATCCACTGTATGTCAAATTACAATAACTGCATTTAAACTTTGTGTTTCCACCACCAAAATTTCCTTTTTCTAACTTTTCAACATACTTCCACAAAGGAAATTCATCATTCTCTTTTGAATAATCACAAGACCCAGAACCACTATCTGTCATTTTTTCTAAAACAAAACAAATAAAACAAAGAAAAAAAATAGTAATTAATAGGGGAAAAATCAATCTTCTACTCAAATAGAAAAATATCTTAAAAACCATAAAATATTTATTAAAGAACATTGCAATTGATAACATATGATAGATAATTTCAACTTCCTTGCAATTGATAACATAAATCATTTAGCTAATTGAAGAAAAAACAAGTATAATATTAAAAATTTATAACAAAAATATCCTAAATAGCATACTGCTTTAAAAATAATTCTATTTTTGCACACAAATTAATAATGGATGAAAATAAGCAAAAGGAAATGGAAGACAAATGACAAAAAAAAGAGCGAGATGGAGCGCAAACCTAAATCCTTGTACACAGATGTCAGACTGAACCGGCGAGAGGTGAGGCCGCAAGGGCAGCCGATGACACAACAAGAGGCGAGTGTTGTGGACAGCGAGAGGCGACACCGCAAGGGCTGCGGATAGCGCAGCAACAGGGAGTGCTGTGGACGGCGAGAGGCCACGCCGTAAGGGCCGTGGTCAGCACAGCGAGAGGGAGTGCTGCAGACGGGGCGAGGGCTGCGTACGGCGAGAGGTGATGCCGCGAAGGCTGTGGATTGCACAGAGAAAGCCGAGAGGAGAGGGCAGCGGACAGCGAGAGGCAACTGGAGGGCGACGGCAGGCAGCAAACCGCGAGCAAACCGCGAGGACGACAGGCAGGCACGACGAGGGCAAACGACGGCAGGCAGAGGACGACAGCAGCGCACGACGAGGGCGACGGCAGCCGACGGCGAGGGCGACGGCAGCCGACGGCGAGGGCGACGGCAGCCGACGGCGAGGGCGACGGCAGCCGACGGCGAGGGCGACGGCAGCCGACGGCGAGGGCGACGGCAGCGGACGGCGAGGGCAGCGGCAGCAGAGAGCTGTGATTTGATTTTTCACCGACGCACTGATCAGTTTTCGCCAACCCTAATATGATCGCGCTGAATTGGACCGGCCGGTTCAACTGAACCGGTTCGTTTAATTTAAAAAAAAAACCGTATCGGAGAAGTATCGCCAAAGTATCGGGCCGTATCGGCGACGTATTTTAATATAAAAAATTCCGATACGCCACCTGGCGTATCGGATACGTATCGGAGCCGTATCGACGCGTATCGGTATCCGACAAGTATCGGATACGGGTACGTTAGGCTCGTAGAAGTATCGATGCTTCATAGAAGACAACTATTTACAAAATTTGTGGAGGTGTTTATAGTTGCTGCTTTATCCTTGTGTACTAAAGCTTTTATGATGCAAACCCAACCATACAAATAAGAACAGCCAAAAGCAGTTTTCCAAATCAACATGCCATACAAGAAACACACAAGAACATCTAAAAGATGATTTTATCAGTAAATCACCTTTGCACCTTTCATCCCTTATCAAATTAGTAAAGCTCAAATGTTCACAGTTTAAAGTGACAAGTACGAAATAGAGAAGTACTTCAGCAATAGGATTTATATCAGCATCATACAATATAATTCCAAGCCCAAAATCATTTTAAACCTAATCCTCAGTCAATATTTACCTTACAAGAAAAATGTACAATTGTGCTAACATAATGCTGCAGCGTAAAACCATATAGGGAAAAGAAAAGAATGCATGCATAAATACCTTGACTGTTCCAAACTTCTGGAAGACCAGCTTCAGGTCCTCCCGTGTAACAATATCCTCAATATTCACATCCTCAGTATTCGTTGAAGTAGCAGCATTCACTTCGCCATCGTTTAATGAATCTTCATTAACCTTGACCACATTTGCCATGGAAGCATCTTCAGTACCCTTCTCATTGTCAAGTGCAAATTCTTCAGCATTTTGATTTCCCTCCTCCTTTTCAACATCTTCCTTGTCTGCATTGACAATACTTTCTGAGGCCTTCTTACTCTCATCATATTTTGATACCTCTGCAACTTCAGCTTCTGCTCCATCAATCAATTTCTCAGAACCAGTTTGCCTAGCAGATTCATGACTTGCCATAGCATTCAACTTAAAGGCAACTATTAAACCTTTTGGGTAGCTAGAAACAGGAAAAATAAACCATTAATATCTGAATAAAATAAAAATAAGAAATGAAGGAAAAACAGAGAATCCAACAGCTAGGACATCCACCTTCCATCGGAACTATCATTGGAAGAATTATGCAGTACCTCATCCCGCCTCTTTATTCTCTCAGTATCAAAATCTTTTCTGCATTACAAAGAAATATGATGAAATGGATTATTAACAGCCAGGAAAACAGCAGGTAATAGGCAGAATCTGCGGACCTGGCCAGCTCTGAGTTTAACATCTAAAAGCTTATACAACCAAATCCATCTATGCTATCTCAACTAGAACATCTGTGATCCATGCTAACAACAATGTAGAACAATTGGTCGCCAATAAGTTTTACTTGCATATGGACAATTTTGAAATCTTTTCTACTAGGTATTTCATTATGTGTTAAGATAATAAATTCGGTCAGAGTGGTCAGGATCTCTGGTGGGGACACCACGATCGACCGTCGATTCATTCCTGGCAGAGTTTACCGTTGACGGCTGAGACCTAGCCACGCTGCTTCTATCTGGATCGATTGACTATTAGGACAGATTTGGAAAGATGGATGCTGCGGATCGCTGACTTGGTGGATTAGAAATCTCTCATTCATTCTGATTGATTGGAGATTCCATTTTGGGATGATTTTATTTCTTGCATTTATTTTGTATTAGTTGTTTCTATTTCTGTGATTATTATTTTAGGCATGTTATCTAGTAATTCCTCGTTTGAGTGAGAAATTTATTATATTATGTATTTTTCTTTATTGAGTCAGTTTGTATGGAGGTCTATATAAACGTCTCCCTGTTATTCTTATTTTTCTAATGCTGAATGAATTTGACTTGTGTTTCCCTTGAAATTATTTGATTTTGGAATAAATCGATATCCTGGATATGAAAGGGCTTAGGCCTTGGGTGAGAATCCCTAAACTCCACCCGCTCCAGCTTCTCCCCTCTGGGTTCGATATTCCATTCATCTTGCATCCCTCAGCATTCACCTCACCTCATCCTCGTCCACCCCGCCTGCCAGTTTGCATTCTTGAATTCAGCTCGCTGACTCCTGTTCGACGAGATAGCGTCATCACGTATCCAAATCACTGGCGATGCGCCCGTGCCGACTACGTCGAAGAGAATACACAACTCCGCTCGACACCGCCGTGCAGCCCTACCAGAGCGCTTGGATGCCTTGCACGCCGCGCCCAACCAGCCGTCCCGCGCGCACCCAGTCCTCAGGCCCGCGCGCCTTCCCGCAGTCCCCAACCCCATCGCCCTGTGCGACCGTGCCCAACCCCTTGTGTGCACCCAGCCCCTTGCCTGCGATCGCGCGCTCCTGCGACCACACAAAGCCCTACGTGCAGGCCCGCCTGCGTCCGCACCCGCGCGTTAGCCTGAACTTGTGCCCACGAGCTAGCTTGCGCCCACCTGCGACCGCGCCCTGCGCACCCGAGCCACGCCGCACATGCCCAAGCTGCTCGAGCCCTATTTTTGGGAAAATTACATCGTGGTCCCTATACTCTCTGACTCAGGTACGAATTTCAACAAAGCCTTTAACCTAATTAAGTCGAATAATCTGAAATTTTCTGCTCGCTTGTGATTTGCTCGAACTTGTTTTACCTGTGTGACTTCTCATTATTGAGTGAATTTAAATTACTGTTGGTTAAATATTGTGAGATCCTTAATTTTGTTCTCCGTTTGTGATTTGTTGAAAACTGGATTACGCCCTAATCTTAATTGGTAATTTTTCAATTACCTTCGATCTAATTTATTTAAAATTTTGAAAGAAATCAGTTTTACGGGTTTTCTCAGTCATTACAAAATTGTTCTCTAATATTTTAGAATTAGTTTGTGAATAACCTGCTTTATAAAATTGTTGATCTCTAAACTGCATCATCATTCATCTGTCTTGCATCAATCTCTTATAGATTTCTAACCACAATCTCCATAGGGTACTCTTACCTCTTCCTACTCCAAGCTCAGGTTATGGAAGAGGAAATTGAGAAGGAGGTAACAACGATGGCGGTAGAGTATCTCCTTGTTGTGGTGGAAGTCATTAATTCGCACCTGATTATCCCTAAACTCAATGTGAGTTCTCTATTTTGACTTGCTCCCCTGCCTAGAATGGATAAGAGGCTTGCGAGATTGATGTGATAGAGTGGGCATGGCTATCATACTTAAAAGTAGTAATAGCATATGTCACCAACATGGTAGGTTGAAGATGGAACTCTATGAAAGTCTTATCACTAGCATCAACAATACCAAGATGATCAAAAAGAGAAAAGCTAGTCATGACGCAAGATAACTTGCACAAGACAAATAGGCAACAAATTAGATATGCTAACCCTTTCATCCATAATCACTGGAAATAAAGTGGACATTGATATTCAAAATTTCAACAGATAGAGAGGATGCATCGAATGCCACACTATACATGCTTGCAGCACATAAAAGCAAAGGCAGAGTAGAGCCACATTTTCCTAAATGTGCAGTTGCTAGCTATGGAAAAGCATTGACTACAATATGCTTCATCTAATTTAGATAGTGAGCACAACTTACTTCAGTTTTAACTCCAAATCTGCACCTGCATAAATAAATTTTTCCTGCAGGAACCTTTTAGCATCCTCCTCATCTGAAAATTCAATCAGAGCAGTACCACAGAAACAAGGCTTTTTGTCACCAATATGCCGTGGAAGCCTCACGCTATTAACCTGCAAAATATCCAGTAGTAGAATAGTTCACAAAGGCACCTCTACGGACATTTAAATCTTACTGTAGAGTCCGAATCAAATTAAAAAAAAAAAGAAATTACTTCACCCTACTAGTTAGGATTGTACTAAGGTGGGATCTGTTTTTAGTCAATCTGCGGGTAAGATAGAAGGGTTTAATCCTCATCCATATTTTCTTTTTTTTCTTCAAGATATGCCCTTCTCCCTTATTATAAATTCTTACACTTCAATTATTTCCCTCTTTTCTGTCAGTCCGAATACTTATAATACATCCTATTTGGCGCGAGAACCAAAATAGTACTAGTTTAAAAAAAGACAACAATAATAATAAATAAATATTTTTAATCATTCTACACAAATTTTAATAAAAAATATTATTTTACTTCACCTACTCAATAATTTTCAATAAAAATATCAATTTTATTTCACATTCTAGACTAAAATATTCAATTCGAGTATTTTGGTCTAGGATGTGAAATAATGTTGATTTTTTTATTGAAAATTATTGAGTATGCGAAGTAAAATAATATTTTTTTATATTATAATTTGTGTAAAATGATTAAAAATATTTATTTATTATTATTATTGTTGTTTTTTAAATTAGTACCATTTTGGTCCTGATTTTAGTCCTCGCGCCAAACAGGGCCAAGTGCATTTTCTAAGTTAACATAGACAAGGAAAATAAATTAGAAAGGGAGTTCCCATAAAAAGATGAGATATGCCTTTTATGATCTCATTGGAGATTACGTACAAAACAAAAGAGTGAAATAAATAGATATCCGAGTTGGATGAATTTCCTACAGAACTTGCGTCAATGGCCAGCGCAACAGTTACCTTTCCTTTTTGACCAAAGAAGTCCTGCACATCTTCAAGCTTAACATCATATGGCAAGGGTGATGCAGCTATAGTCCTTGAATCCAGCTGTTCTATAACCTCTTCTGGTTTTAATAGCTCAGAAGCTCTTCCTATTCTCTTCCCTACAAGATTGCACCAACCTTGACTAAGCAAACTTCAGAAATACTTGAATACATCATGAACAAACTATATCCATAATGATCCATCCAACCTAAATTTCACTTGGTTATTGAAATTTTAAGTGGTAAATAAAAGACAGCAAACACCACCATTATATGCAAGACAACCATGCCATTACTTTAACTATTTGAGCTTTAAGGGTAAAATTTAATATTAGAAGGCATGAATTTACTGAAAATGGTCAACAGTTGATCTAGTTTATGAACAGTCAACTAATCTTAAGCAATTATGCTCTCACCAAAAATTAGCTGTTAATGTAGTTCTGCTGCTATAAACCATCACATGGACACTACCAACATGAGGTCAGCTAAACTAGAAAGCATCTGCGAGGCTATAAGAGCAAAACATACCATCTTCTGAGATTTTGAGAAAAGAAGACTTCTTGAGGACTTCTGCAACAGCGAGAACAGTCTCCTCCGGCACCTCCTCCGGCTTCACCGTCCCCAACCCGAGACAATTCCGCATTCGCGTAAAAGAACAGATCAGCCCCAAGCTCACCACTTCTTTCCCGGTCAAGTTTATAACAAAAATGAACTATGAAAGGAAGAGGATGCTTATCATAAACACAACGGAAGGATACATCCATCCTCGCTCTGCTGAACGGTTGTTCTCAAAAATTTATCCCGGGGGAGATTGCTGTCACTGAAGTAGAACTCAACCTACGAAAGACATCCACAAAGCTCGCCTTTTTCCGCATACTATAAATGGGGAAAGAGGGGGCGTAAAGGACAGGAGTCGAATCCTTCATACCTGGCGGATGATCTTCTTCTTCGTCTCCTCGTCGAACGCGGCCGCCATCGCCTGCTAGCGGAGGGAAACAGAAGAGGCCAAGGTTTGGAGATTATAGGAGGAATAGGGTTATTGCGATTTTAAAGAATAACTAGGGCTGTCGAGCGATCCGATCTCAGCACAAAATTAAATTAAAATTTTTTAATTCATTTCAAAAATTAAATGAAAAAAATTTGATTTGATCTAAATTTGAGTTAATTCTGATTCATTTGTTATTAAATTAAGTTTGATCTGATTTTCAATTAATTTTTTATTTTTTATTCAAATATATTTGATCTAAATATATTTTTTTATTTAATTAACTTAAATTATGAATATTTACTTTGATTTATTATTTAAAAATAAAAATAAAAAAATAATTTATAATAAATATAATTTAAATAATTATAAAAAAAAATTAATAAAAATCTAATAAAAATTTAATAAAATCTAGAAAGAGATTCTTTAACCAGAAAGAATTCAGTTCAGATATAGGATACCTATCCAGAAGTTTTCGAAATTCCATCATACATGATGGAATCATCAAAGATTTGATCTTTTACTGCTATATCGGGAGTTACTCCGCGTATTGCTTGACGTAAAACAGATAGTGGATTTGTTTCTGTCTTTTGTTGAATCTTTTTCACGGCTCGATAGATAATTTGATAAGCCAATGATTTTTTTCTAGGCAAACCTTCTGGCTGTCTCTGCACCCCTACCTCCTTTATCATTGAGCGGTCATTTAGGGAAGGATTTTATCTTTTTTTCATTCATCAATATTTTATTGTATTTATTCTTACCTTCATACTTAAGATTCAGATCGATATATTGGACATTTCGAGTCAAGAGATAGATAAATTCTAATAAATTACTGAAAAAAATTATATACTAAATCTAGTTAGCCACCCTTATATATATGCTTGTGTACCTTCACTTTTCATGCCCCTAAAACATTTTAAATATATATTAAAAAAACTCAAATATTTATTTTAATATAAATATATGTTTTTAAATGTAAAAAAAAATTAGAAAAATCATAATATCATGAGTTGGAGCCTGGAGGCTTGAGATACGCTGTATCATCAAAGCAGAAAGTATAAGCACATGTTTTTAATTCGAATTACGTCAAATTTAATAAGATTTACTAAACTCAACGAATAAAAATTACGAATCATTTTTTTTGTCGTTCGGCATTTAAGAGAGATGCAATTAATTTCTACAAGTCTCAATAATAAATAATTCGTCAGCATCAATCTTCTTATCAAAAAATTAGAGTCAGTTGAAGATAAAATTAGAGTATCAAGTGAAGATATCTTCATAATTTTAAAATTATTTGAAGCCCTATTTTAGATTTAGCTTCGTATAATAAAAAAAATGTGTAATAGAACAAAAAATTTTTGAAAGGAGAACATACATAATTGAGATTGTCAAAATTGACTTATATTTTACGGCCAATCCAAGCTTTAATCTAGAAATTCACAGCTGCACAATCTAAATATTCATATTATTTAAATACTTATATTATCTTTAAATTATAATTTACTTAATTTAATATATTATATAAAAAAAATATTATTGACTTATTTTTCATATACTAAACTTGACTAACTTCTTACTAGTAGCTTCCTCCCCTTTAAAAAATCACTTCAATCTCATCTCTATTCACTATAAAGAGTAATATTTAGGTCTTATTTGATTTGAGTATTAAACTTTGAGTAAAAAATATATATATTTTACGTTATAAGTTTAATATGAAATAAATTTATTTTAATATTCAAATTTACGTTAGATGTGAAATATTTTTTTTTTACAATTAAAATTTATGTTGAACAAAAAAAATCTCGAGCAAACAAGCCCTTAGAGTCACAATTTTGTATTTTTTATAATACTATCTAAAATACCATCAAACTATCAGGATATTTAATTTAATATTTCTCAATATTATATCATATTCTTTAAAAAAAATTATTTAATTTAATGACATAAATAAAAAATATTATAAAACTTCATAGAACTATTAATCAAAAACGTCAAATACTCTAACATCAAGACAATACAACATAACATTGGGATAATATTGAATCAAACGTCGCCTAAATAATTAATTTCTCTAAACATAATATATTAAAACAATAACATTTAATCGAGCACCCCTAAATTTTATATTGAGTAAATTCATGATTTTGAGTTTAAAAAGAATTGTTTGTTGGCTAGAACCCTACATTCATCAAATCAAGCTCAGTTTGACCACAACATTACTCAAGTGGACTTTGGCTCACTAATTTTTTACCCTTTCGAGTCAAGTTTGGGTTGAGCTTATCGAGTTAAGCAATACTCCATTCAAACTTGAACTCAACCTCTGAATCCATTTTGATAACTACTATTGATTGAAACTTTATACTAAAAAGTTACACAAAATGAAAGTACTCAAATAGTCAGACAATCTATTTGCAATAATAACAGAGAATAATGTGAAAAAAAAATTGAAACATGCTCTCATGCAGCAATAGAAGCAAATCTTCACATCTGTAATTGTTTGGTAATGAGAGAAAAAGACATTCTACAAGATAAAAAAAAAAACAATTTAATTTTTTATATAAAACCAGTTGATATGCATATTCCTTAGTTTACAAAATCTTTGATATTGCAACATCATTTTACAAGCTCAATTGCACAATAAAATATTAAATTGAATTGTTCAAGCTTGAATTGTTTACAAAAGAACCAAGAGCTCAATAAATCTTGATGACTGCCGCCAACCCGAAAAATCAGAATCGATGAGGGTTGTTTTCACGTATGTGATTCTGAAAAAAAAATTGAATTTCACGAAATCTGCAAGTAATCTGCAACAAAAGAAGACATACAAAAGATTAGATTAGTTAAAAATCATCATAGCTAATGAGCAGACTGCGAATCATTTTTACTAATATTAATCAAATAACATTTGCAATTTGATACTAAGATTGTATTTGGCATAGAATTTTTATGGCAAAAAACACCTTTTTTATAAAATTGAAAACAAAAAATTGTGCTCAATAAAAATAGCTATGAAAGAAGTATGAAGTTTTAAAAAAGTTTGTGATAGAAAACTAAACAAATAGCTTGTTAGGACAATGGTTTTTCAAAAAAATATTCTAAATTTATTTATATAAAGCTCCAAATTATTATTATTTTTTTGATATTTAAAGCTCCAAATTATTATATATACATATATTTCAAAAATCTCTCAACAATATACATATAATGAAATATATCAACAAAGTATAAATAATAAGATACATATAATCTAAAAAATCTACATATATATATATATATATTATATATATATATCCAATTTGATCAAAAACATCAATTGGTTATACATCACAATAGTTTCTAACAAACGGTTTTTATCTTTGATAACAGATTTTAATAGCAACTTATCAAACCAAAAAAAAGCTTTATATGGCGGTACTTTTTTATACAACTATACAGCATAATAATGTCAAACATAGCCTAAGCAAACGGCTGTTTAGAATGACTTCATATTTTAAATTCCCAAACCAATGGAGGAAATCCAATTTCCAACAATCCTTCCTCATGGAAATATCAAAAATAAAACTGTGGTTCAAGTTAATTGTTAAATGATATAAGAATCAGTAATGTAAATTCTTAGTTTATAGGCCATACCTAGGAATGATTGTATATTTTTATATGCTCTTTATGTGCAAGCACATTACGCTTTACTATATTGATTCTATGCAACTTGAGTTATTTTCTTTCCTCAGCAAGGAAATAATCCGTGAATGCCAGAGCCCAAACATGTAAACCTTTACTTTGATAACCTATTAAATCTCTCACTAAAGACTTAAAAGCTAAAGTTTGTAGGTTATGATTTTAAATTTTTGTCATGTCATTTCTACCAATCATGAGCAGACGACGTGGAGGTTGGAGAATGATTGATATACACAATAATATACAGGAAATGTAGAACAAAAAATGTAAAGTGCACTGCATCAGATTGTAGAAAGCTTGTAGTTTCCAAAAAAGGGAGACAACTAATGCAAGCAGCTTGGGAGAACTTACAACAAAAATAAAACATGATTAGCTGTGTGTTCTTAGTTTAGATTGTGCCTAGTGTTTTGATTAAACTTTCCAAGTATCTTGCAGTTTAGTTTTGCAAATTCAAGAGCAATGAGAAACACGAGCAACAATAAAATAAAATAAAAAGTTGACATATAAACATGATGAAGGTATTCTACTGTGGTAGAAATTTATCAGATCCACTTTCAAAAGTGCAGGCAGAAGCAATAAACTATAGAAATTACAAAGAAAAATGTATAATATAATCAAAACTACTTTTATTATTCCAATAAGTTTTCCCGTAAGGGATCATCGGCAGATGAGCTAGCTCAAAGCATTACACCACTAAAATGATACCCCAAGCAGCAGACTGCAATCAAGCATCTACATAAGCATTGTTAAAAATTAATATGTTTTCACTTAAGCAAAATTCATAATGCAATATTATCAAAAAAAATCATAATGCAAAAAAATGCTATATTATGCAATGAATATTTGATCTTTTCAAAGCCATAGAAAAAGAAATGCCAAAAAAGAATGACTTACAAGAAGAGTTCAAATAACTTCAATTTAATGGGTGGACATCTTCTAGACTAGTCGTCATCTGTTCCACAATACCTATCATCTGTTCCGAAATATCTATCTCCAAACTCACCCATGCCAGGAATAACTCGGAAATCTTGATTTAATCCCTGCTCTATCTCTGATGTAACAATCTTGATTCTTGGGAACCTCTGGCATACAACATGTACTCCTTGAGGAGCCTAGACAATCACATAGAAAAAACATTTTAGCAAATTTCAGGAAAAAAGGAATTTCAGAAAATCAATTCAACACACAATGACAACATTTGTAACATCTTGTGTTCAAAATGTATCTGCTTTGGCTTTTAAGAACTACGTAACTTGGGTACTTCCCTCCAAATACTACTCAAGCATAAGTAAACTTAACTACGAGTTTCCATCATTAGCCTCACGATTTTACCCCAAAAGGTGCCTCTAACATTTGGAATCACTATTTACTTATACAGCTCAGGAACTCTCCTCCCGATCTAATGTGAGAAGATTCATTTATGTTCCTCTCCACTTAGAAACCTGTTAGAAACCGCTCTTTGTCCGAGTGATTCTGATTCAATCATATGGACATCACCCTGGCGATCACTCCCCACCCTCTTCATCTCAAGTCGTCACAAATTCTCTCTTGAATTAGGAGGCAAGCGGTAAAGTTCCAATAATCGAATCTTCTCCAACATCGATGATCATTTCTCGAATAGTAGCAGACTCAAAGTCACGTTGATCTTTGAGGTCATGGAGTTGTCATGAGATTGTCAAAGTTGTCAAGACCATCTACAATGCTTCTCAAAATTACTTCTCGAAGATGCTTTTCAAGAATGCCTCTTTTAAGGTTTCTCTCATTCTTCTCCCAAATGGATCTTGTCGAAGTCAGGCCCTGCATTGCGATTTGTAGTTGGGTCGACTTCTTGTGATTCTTGAGGGTAAGTATCCTTGAGATATGTTCTTAAGCCTATTTGTCCCTATACTTTATTGGGCATGCTTTAAACTAAAATGTGCACTTTACAAAAATAATAATAATAAAAATAAATAAATAAATTTTTATCATATCTTACATAAACTCCAATATAAAAAATCCACCTTAGTTCACATTCTTTACTACTTTCAATACAACCATCAATTTTATTTTACATTTTACATAAATTTTAATATAAATAATTAAATTTATTTCACCACATACACATATTTCACGGTAAGCCTAAAATTTCATAGCATACCCAAAATAGTCTCAGAAATAGGATTTGAGTATCCTCAAAAAAATCTTCGACATTCCTCGAGTAATTTCATCAAGAAGATTTTCATCTTTCCTTGAATAAAATCTTCATAGAGGGTCTTTGATTTTCTGTAGGATTCAAAGCTGATGCCACAAAAAGGTTCAACAGAATTTAAAGATGAAGTGAGCCTATGTGAAAGACTGAAAGTCAAGGGACCAAGTTAATCTCATAACCTTAAAGTTCATAGCCTATGTGAAAGACTGAAAGTCTTCTGATTTTCTTTAGGGTTCACAGCTAGGAATGGTTGAGCTTAGCAAGTAATTGGTTTTAATCCCCTGATTTGTACGCTCATAACTTTGACGTTTATGTTCAAGTTACGTTATTTAAAGATTAGTAAAATAAGATTAATAACCATGAAGAACAGTATCCCTCAAATCAAATTTATGCTTTCACAATAGAAATTTTTCTACTTAAATTTGTTTATCATAAGCAGAAGAAATTCAAAAACGCCAAAATTAACAGCAAGGATGAGAGGCGAAAGTCACAAAAGGCCTGTTAACTTACAGATATTAAGTTCAAAAATATAATGTTGCCCTCATCAACACCCTTCTCCAGAAGCAACGAAATAGCTTGGACTGCAGAATTGCCTGTAAGGTAGAAGTGAAGCAATGAGAACTTTGACATTTATGAAGCCCACTGGTAATTAACTAGAAAAATCCGATCTTAAAATTCAAGTATCAGGTTTCAATTAGTGCTATTTAAAACCATTTCATAATCAGACCATCATTGTGCATACAAACCAATAAAACAACTACATCAAATGTTCTATGATGATATCAAGTTCAGCAAAGAGGATACAATACTGTTAATATCACTTGTCATTAGTAACATATCCACATTTTATTTTATTTGTTTTTATAGAAACACATTTTAATATTTTTAAAGAAATGTCAACTGTAACAATATCATATAGAACCATAAATTTTTATAGACAACAATACATAAAGGATCAACTAGGAATGAAACCAACAGAAATAAACATGTCCTTCAAGATAAGGGCGAACTTTTAGTATAAGAAAACTTGTCACATATTACAAAAAAAAAATTGCTCTCAGGCCATAGTGGTGCGGATATTTATGGAGTAAATTATGGTCGGGTACATCAAAGACACGTCAGAGTTGATTCTGCACTCCCTATTTAGTTGAGTCTTATTAAGTTTGATTTAGTCAGTTGAGTCAGTTATTAGATTAATTGAACTGAGTAAGTTCAGTTATAACTAGTCAAGCTTATTTGACTAAATCAATTAGTTTAAATGTGGAAGCTCTTATTTATTAATTATACTAAATCAATTTGCTTGAATTTAAGGAATTTATTTCAAAATTAGAATTTATTTTATTTTAAATTAGTTTTTGGTTAATCCCACCTTGCCAAATTAAAGTTATGTTAGAGATTTTTCAATTTATAGGACTGCAATCCATACATATTTTTTTACCCTATAAATAAAATAAAATTAGCCCTTTCGATTCATAAAATTGAATCTTGATTCAAGAAATTTGAATTAATTTTATATTCTGGAAGGTAAAGGGCTTAGACTTAGAGTGAAAATCCCTGAACCCATAATTTTATTGTTCTTTTTTCTTCCTTCTTCCAAAACCTAGTCACTGACATTCCACATCATATAGAACTATAGAAGGAAATATAAAGGGAAAACTGAATCTTTTCTTAATATAAATTGCAAGTCCATTAAGAAATTTAACCGGTTTGAAGGCAGAGTAGTCATTGTTTCTATTAATTTCAAATTAACAGCGTAAAAACTTACCATATAGGGTCTGTTTGTTTGTAAGGTTAAATTTAACAAAGTTAAAATTAAACTTGAATAGAGATATTTTTTTATTGAAAATTATGAATGATGTGAAGTAAAGTTATTTATTATGTTGGAGTGTGTGAGTGATGTGATATAAGTTAGTTATTATTTTAGTAATGTGTGTAAGATGTGAAATAAAGTTAGTTTTTAATATTAAATTTTATGTATGATGTGATATGCCTGGTTAAAATTAAATCAGATTAATTTTAAATGCGCAAACAAACAAGGCCATAAAGGTCCAAAAGAAGTGAAACAAGGACAATAAAATTTCAAAAACTTAGAAATCAACAACAAGAAGAACAAATAAATTTAAGCATAAAATTTTAGTGTGCAGTTGCTAGCAAGAGAATACAAGAAAAATCATTTTCATCATCCTACCCTTTTCCTTGAGAATGAAAGTAGACAGTAGTTCAACAAAAAAAATGGCTTGAACAATAGAAAATTCCTTAATGACATATCCAAAAGATGGAGAAACATGCGTTAATCTCCGTAATCTAATCAATGCAGTTTCACATATTGAGAAGAGAATGATAATAAATATAATAATTGTACCTCAATCGTCCTAAAATAAATGACATCATGCAAGAGCTCACTTACCTGTGCCTAATATAGGGTCCAATAGCAATACATGCCTATCCGAAATGTCTTTCGGTAGATTGTGGTATATTAGCTACAAAGCAAAAGCAAGATATGATCAGGTCTATGAAGGAAAATAAATTTACTGAAATCTTTAATCTTGATCAAACCTGCTGACCATTGTCTCCTTCCCTGTGAATAAGAATTTTCCCAATTTTGATCCCTTTACAACAAGCCCGCAATGCATTTTCCATGCTTTCACCACTATGATCAGAAGAAAAGAAGCGAAGTTAGATGTTATTAACAAATGAAAGTTGAAAACAAGGAATACTTGATTATAAATCCTTGTTTTCCATAAGCATTCCCCTAGTATGTGAGGAATTTTCTTATAGGTAGTCAAATTTTAGAATCAACATTATTTGTTTAATAGTGGAAACACCAATAAGGAGTCATACTTGACAGCCATCACTATAAATTGGGTTTTCTATTGTTTTTGTATAAGTGAACTATATTATATGGTTACTAGCTCGTTCTTGTTCTCTGAACATGCCTGGGCGGCAGCTTCCCAAACTTTCATCTAAGATTGAGGACAAGTATCTCAGAACATGTAACAGAAAAGCAGCCATCTGGAATTTAAAGCAATATAAAATAGGCATTCATACGCTGGATAACCTCGTGCAGATCAATCTAGAAAGGCTAACGGAGTTATTGCAGCATATAGTCTTTTTGCATTTTTGCCATGAGTAGTGGGTAAATGAGCAAATAAATATCCATTAAGGTTGTAAAATATGTGAATGAAAGGTGTAAACCACATTTTGTAGTAGAGCTGCAAAAAATTGATAAAATAATACCTTCTAATAACAGAGATGCCACATAATCGTTTGCAAAATTCAACCCCTGTGTACACGGATCCTGCACAATTTAACCATATCACGAAGAATTCACTCAGATTCATTAATATCTACATAAAATAAAAAGCTTAAAAAAGCTGATTGGAAATTCACGTCATCATAGAATTTCAACTATTGTATCATCAGAAAGAATACCCCTTGATTGTACCACAGCTGCACATAAAGACAAAATTTATGGTTCTTTATGAACTAGAGTTGAGCATTGAATTAACTAGTGCAGGAGAAAATGTTCTATACTACGCCTTCAGCCGCAGGGAAGATCTCTACATTGAGGACAAACCCAGACCAAGCCTGTTGTTTGTGGTGCTCTGAAGCTTTGAACCAGCAAATTTGTTCTAAATCAACTGACAGGATTCTTGGGGCCAAATTAGGTGAGTTTTTGTGGTTCTCCAAAGATTTGAATCAGCAGATCTGTTCTAAATCAAATGACTGAATTCGTGCAGCCAAATTAGGTGAGAATTTCAACTTAAACTTTTTCTTGACTAATTATGATCGGGGTGGTCTTTGAACAAGTCCAATGTTCAATGAACCAAAGCTAAACTGCTTTGATCTGACCTGAGTTTGTATTGCGAATGGATGGATCACAAATATCCATTCTCTGCAGGCAATTTTTGTGCAGACCTCCTTGAAATTTAGCATTGCCTTGTGCTTGCCCTGTCCTTAAAGTGATGTGGGACCTTGGAGAGCTTTATTTGACAGTGGCCACTGTAATGTAGTCGTATTTGAGCTAAATAAGACTCACAACATCAGAATAATGTAGTATTATTCTGCATACATGTAACTTTCATCCCATATACACTCAGGAATTCTGAAAGCAAATTTTTCTAGACAAACATCATTACAATATGGAGAGAAGACAATCTTCAACAAGATGTAGCACATAAGAAAGATGAACCATGATACACGTTGGTACACAAGAGTCTCTAGAAGTTGCAGCAAGGGATGTACTATAACTGAGTGAACTGATAATTTGAGAAATTTTGAAGCGGTCAGAAGAGGATGACATCTAAAAGCGTCATATTGGGAACTCAAATAGTTAAGCCTGGAGTACTAGAAAAAGACAAATCATTTTGAGGGAGAACAAGTTATTCACATCAACATTAAGTTCATAAGCTTATCAACCATTCCCATGATCACTACTATAAACAGCATGAATGACTTGTAACCAAAAGAACACAGATTAAGACTAACTTAAGCATAAAATCTAAAGATGCTTGCCTGTTGGAGTCATCACTTGTTTTTCTTTAAATGGCAGGTGCCCTAGACCATGTTCAACAACCTATAAAAAGCCAATATAAATTAGGAACGAAGCGAGATATCTAAACAAACTACAGAGGAAAGACACAGACCAACCGAATCAATCGATCAGAATAAAATACAAAATCATGTTTTGTTGTCTGAGCGTCACGTATAATTGTATGCATCCCACGAATCTGATTAGAGTCCAAAAGAAAGCACAAATAAATGTACATGTTCAAAGAAAAGTCAAGGACAATGAATGAGAATCTACAGACCAAATGTGGTCTATTGTGAATTTGTCCCACCTCTTATGAGGAAGTAAGGGCTTGAACCCTCGTTAAAGGGTTTACAACACAACTAAAAATATTGGACACAGTAATATAAAATTCTAAATACCTGAAAAGTCAATTGTATGACGTAAAGATTAGGATATATTTTACAGAGCTGATGTTGACCAAGTTTTGTCTGAATATGCTGTACAATAAGGTCAATTGCTACATGATTGTCTCCTCCTCGGGGAATGATAATGTCAGCATACTTCTTTGTTGGCAATATAAAGTCATCAAAGGCAGGCTTCACAAATTTTGAATACTGCATTGTTGAAGAACAAAATCCAAAGAGTAGAACCACAGAACTCTCCAAAGATACAATGTGTAGAACCACATACTTCTTTGTCTGAATGAATGCACTGCTGACCATTCATTCAGACAATTCCAGTCATTCTGACCACACTTTTAATGTATAAACTGAATGTTGACTATTTAAGCAACCATTTCTGCATCTCAAAACTATATCAACTAAATGAACCACAAAGCTAGTTTTAACTTTAATACCACTTAAGTGCTTTTATACCGCTTTAGCTGTCTCTAAAATTCTAGTATTGAACATTTGATTGTTCATCCCAATTTCCTAATATTCACAAACTATTCAATGTATATATGTGTAATGAGGATGACAATACCTGATCCAATACAGTTTTAATATCTCTTCCCTTCTCAAGAATATCCCGTCGAATTCTCCTTGATAATCTTAAATCAGCATCTGCATGTGCAAACATTGATTAGGGAAGACACATCAAAGACAATAACATTAATAAATACATACATGAATAAATCATTGACCTTCTAATTTTCATTTAAAGCATGTTTATCCTGCTGCAAATCACTTCTAAAATCAACAAAAAAACATTGCATCGTTAATTTATGACTAAACTGGCAACAATTTTATTTGCGTCCAGTCAAATTAGAACAAGCAGCAAGTTGGCGTCAACAAGCATTCAAAAGTTTCAATTTGCATTAGGGTTTGATTCTACTCGATAATAAACAAATTAACTAGAATGGACTGATTCAAGCAAGGTTTCCAAACCTCAAAACTTGAATTTAGTCTACTACATGTTATATATATTAGATTGTTAATGATTATTTGATGTATAAATATACTGTAGCTGCAATTGAATATTTTGATCTGCAAGCTGAGCATGTCAATTGCCCAGAATAGCAGCACCGTTTGGTTAAGTTAATTCTAATAATAGAAGGTTCAGGCAAGATTGCAAATGTTCAAAATCCTTACAAGTCTGATTTGGCTTGAAATTTGGTTTGAAATTTGGTTTGAAATTTGGTTTGAAATTTGGTTTGAAATTTGGTTTGAAATTTGGTTTGAAATTTTGTTCGAAATTGGAAAGTATTAGAGTATAGACCAAGATACATTGACAAGGGCAGGAACAGAAGAAGAGGGAAAAGAAGAAATGATTGTGTGCAAATGTTCCACTACCTAATCTATCATTGTTTGAGTATGTGTCACTTCCTTAAACCCTGATACGGGTCAATAATATTAATTTAGCAAATTATTACAACAAAACCACAAATATGTTTCCAAATATATTTACATGATAAATAAGAAATTAAAATCTCACAAATCAAATTGCTTTAAAATTAAAAACAAAATTGGATTGTTCATAGACAAGAATTATCAATTAGAATAAGGTTTTATGAATTTAAAAACAAAAATTAAGATATAAAAATTTAGAATAAATATTAAGTTTCTCAGATCATGTGCCAACAATAACTTATCTCAATTATGTGTCTAGAGGATGCTCTATATGATCCTCTCTCATAAGAGGTCGACTAATGGTAGTAACTAGATTAGCTACAGAGTTCTTCAAGCCATCTTTCACTATAAAAAGTAGGCTAGTAGTAGGATTAGGTGAAACTCAAGCAGTCACTTTCATAGGTGCAGGATCAATAGAAGGGGAGTCTTGAGAGATGGTTGTATTAAAAAGTGCATAGGATGTGAAAATAAAGTTAATAATTATATTGAAATCTATGTGTGATGTAAAATAAAATTAATTTCTAATATTAAAGTTTGCTGCAGAATGTCATATGAAATTAAGTTTATATACTGAAGTTTGTGCAGGAGAGGAAGTAGAAATATAATTTATTATTTTAAACTAATGAATGAGGAAGGAAGAGAAAAAACCAAGCCAGGATTTTTTTTGCATGTTGCCAAATGATGCCTAAGTGTAATGTCGTCCTAGACTAGACAACCACAATCTCAGATGTTCAGCTCTATCCATCATCTAGACGTGTAACTTCATCATCAACGTTAGTGATCATGGACAAATATTAGTCAATTCGACTCCACCCAAAATTAAATTCACATGTGAATTCTATGCAAATAGTGTCAAATACCTAGATTAGAATGATGTTATAGACACAATGTAAACTTGAGTAAAATAAAAAGAGAAGTAACATGAATGAAAGTGGAATATCCAATAATACGTCCTAACTAATCCAAAGCCTTAATACTTGATGCAGGATAGAAAGAGGATGTATGCGAAATTTTATATTGGTAATATCAATTTGTCAAACAATTACAATTAAAGCACAGACACACTACCAAATATACTTATAAGATAAGCATGAAATTAAAATCAGATGAATCAAATTATTTTTAAATTAAAACTAAATTAAATCATTGATAAACAGGAATTTATCAATTAGATTATGGTTCGTCGACTTAAATTCAATAAGGCATATCTAAGGTTCTGAATATATATTAGGTTTCTCCAATCAAGTGCCAACAGTAGCTTAACTTAGATTATGTCAAGTCTCTCAATTAGAGCTCAACTGAATACTCTAAGCGAATAGAAATAGTACAACTTAATATGAATAATCAAAAATATTTGGAATTCAATGAAAATATGTCTCAAATGATGGAATCCAAGTATCACTCAACCGCAATCAAGTCGAACTTTTGGCTTGCTCACGTTAGCCGCAGTGGGCTAAAGGGATGGAAAGACGAGACTGGAACCAAGGATGGATTAGTTAATGACGTCCGAGCCCTAGGCAATGAGTGTTGTTAAATCAGAGGGACACAAGAACAACAACAGAACTTTGGTATGACAAAATCAAAGGCAGGCTTTTTTGCTCAAATAGTAGATGGATGCTACTCACCAGCACCTCGGCATGTAACCAGATTAGCGGCAATAGAGAACCAGTTCATAAAACTAAGATTACAAAAACAGAAGACTCAAGCATGGCACAAAAAGCAGAACTGAGGTCGTAACACAATGCAAATGAGTGGTTGAATGAGGTGAAAACGAGCATGAGAGATAGTAAACAATATGAGCAGACAACTAGGGTCATAGCGGTCAGAGACGCCAAAACTCTAAAATTTTTGATTCGAGATGGAACAAGTTAGTAACCTAGGGTGCAATGATACAACAAGATATAGAGAGGAGAGCAAAAGAGGAATGGAAAGGGAAACGATGAGATAGGGGGAGATGGGGAGGAGAATCGATATTATGACCTTATTTTCTTAACTAAAGGATGCTTAGGATTTTGAGAATTCTCGTATAAGATTTCTTACCCTTCCCTTCAAAAATATTGACTCATTACAGAATCATGCAACTCAACTAAAATTATTCTATACGTCAAGATATGATTATTAAAATAGCAAGCTATATACTTTATACATAGATCCCATATTACATTGAAACAAAAAATAAAAAATAAAAATAGAAAATAACTATACATCCATGCTAAATAAAGAAAATACAAAATCATATAATATAGTGTATGCTTGTCTTTTGAAATTAGTCGAATATTTGTCTAACCCAAAATAGACTAACTCGAGTCAGTTTATCTACTTGATTTGATTTTTTGGTTGCTGAAATGAGTATATCTGTGAGCAGGTTAAAGTAGCCTCAATCGAGGATAAACACAAAGAGAGTCAGTTTAGATGGTTTGGACATATCAATCGCAAATTGATAAAAGTTTTAGTAAGAATAGTTGGGTTATTAGATCTTACTCATAAAAAAAAATGAGGAGTTGTTTGATAGAGTGCATTGACAACAAAGGATTCATGTAACCCCCACCTAGAGGTAGATCTTAAGACTTCATTTATTGATGATCAAATAAGACGAAGTATAATATTTGTCAACTATTTTCTAAGTTAAAAATTGTAATTCATTCATTTCAATGAAATTTGAACCCCAAAACTATCTTTTAGGATTGGCGAGATGTCTTAGACATTTTGCTTATGTCATTATTGTTGAAGAGGTTGTAGGCATTAGTAAAGTTTATCTTCAAAACATAATAGGATAAACTCAACATTCATCTTCTTTTTCCATACCACATCACATCAACAAATCTTACTATACAAGTAAGGATATATAGTATAATATGGCCTTTGACCAACAAACTTTCATAAGAAATTTAACTTCTTAACCCCAAGTTCTTTATTTATTGAGCTAGTAAATGTCATACTAATATAAAACTTTCAGTAAGAGAACTATTGTAAAATTTTTCCATTGTAACAAATTACTTCGTTTCAAACATATAGAAGAGCAAAATGATCAATACTGGTATGGCTGGTCAGCATAGTAAATAAACATCAATGATAAATTCAATGAGTAGAAGGGCATTGAATAGTGCATATATTTGTATACAAGATCTAAATCATTTAATAAAACATGATAAATACACAAATTTTAAGCAGAGATAAAATTCAGCTTTTGGATTGCAAATATATTATCAGATTCATAAAAGCTGGCATGTTGTGCGTGTAACACATACTCAAAATAGATACTGACCAGTATCAACAAATATCTTCATGTTCATCAAGTCCCTCAAACGATGATCATGGAACACTAGTATACCTTCCAAGATTACAACATCAGCAGGATTTACCTAGCAACGTGACAAAAGAACAAATGGAAAATGCTTGAACTAATCCAGTAAATGGTGCAACAAGTAAATCAAATGCAAAAACAAAGAGATGGATAGACTAGGTTTGGAACCAACAGCACTGCTTTTGTGTCAGAAGACTAGATCAAACAGAAGGATAAAACATTTCACAACAACAAATGTGAGCTCCAAATGCAATGTTTCCAAACACAAAACTAGTAATGAAATCAGTCACATTCCCTCTAAATAGCAAAAATAATATTGGTTAACTTGAAATCTATATCCTATTTGGCCATGTGATCATAATGAGATTGGTTAACTTGACCTCATTATGAAAGCCAAACATAAAAGGGTCTTCAGATGGGATCTGGCATGGAGTTGAAGTTGATCCCTGCTCAAATGACTCCCGAACAGATTAATAGGAAAGGCACCCATGATAAGATACTTTAGCATCCTAGTTTTTGTTCAAATAAAATACATGTAATGTTGTTTATTGTAAATATAAACATGATTAAAACTGTAGCATAATTTGTTTTAAATTTTACCATGTTCAAATTTTAAAACTGTAATACATGGGCATAAAGACATATAAGTATGATTATTACTATTATTATTAAGAATAAGAGGTGACAGCCGGGAGGAAAGTAACATCCCCCACATCCACCCCTCCCTCTTCCTACCAAGGGTCATGCATGCTAGTAGGAAGAAGGGAATGAGAAAGAGAGAGAGAGAGCGCATCTAGAGGGAGAAAAAGGGGGAAGGAGACTTTAACTTCTTAGGCGAAGGAACAGAGAAGAGAGGAAACACTATATTAAAGTATGTTTCTATATGAGCTTAACTCAACGATAACACTCAAGAGAGGCAGAAAAGGATTACGAAAGTTTCGTGATATAAATAAGTGAATTAGTGGTTTGTTGGAAATGAGAACGGATTGTTTGATATATATATACACACATATATGTTATCGTAAAGTACGAAATGGGATCGAACAGTCCCATTGAGCCAAAATAGTGTGAATCATCTGATTCCATAGACTGGACTATCTGACAATAGGTACAAGTTATTAAAGATTTTTGGGAAAAATATACATTTTTTAAATTGAGTTGTATACATGCAAATAGTGATCATATAATATGTTGTATTATACATGAGACTACCAAGGGGGAAATATCCTGCAAATGAGGTTAGATAAATTTAATTTTTTAAAACTTGCTCTATTTTTTTTGAAACTTGAGGTAAATTTAATTTTAGCATGTATAAGTTGTATGTTTCACATTAACGATCACTTATTTACAAAGATAATATCGTCTCATGGTTACAAGTTAATATCTATTTAAGTGTGCAATATTTGAACTATCGACTTATGGAAAGCATATATAAGGATGGAATGAAAACTCATAAAAGATTGTATTATGATGTGTGGATTTGTACATGTGTACTTGTAAATAACAATAAGAAAGGATTGTTTCTCATTGCAGTCAAGCCCACCAAAGCTCGAGTTTACCCATGTTTTTTATGCAACGACATCCGATGATGATTTTCGATCATCCTAATTGAGGTGTTGACCTCTAGTGATGATATATTCACCCCCATCAAGATGAGATACATATATAACTTTGATGCGATGACATCCAATAGTAGTCTCTAGAAGACTGTCCCTGTTAAGGTAGTTATCTCTAGTGGTGAATGGTGTGGCCATGATTCATTGAGAAATTGAACCCTTAAATGAGATGTTGCAACTATTGTGATTATATATTATGTGTGAATAATCATGTAATAGTTCCTTTGTTAAAACTTGTCGAATTAATCATGACATAGATCTTTTAGAAAATTGCGCTAAAGTTAGGGCGCTCCCTGGAAGCGACGCGCTGTATTGCCTAAATACAGTGAAAAATGGGCAAGGACCGCTGCATTAGCGCCCGGGTGTAGTGAAAGTGAGCAAGAGTCCCCACATCATGAACGGATATGGGTAAAGAAGCTAGTCCATCATAGTAGAACTCAAGTCAGTAGGATTAGATTAGGAACTTGGAATATAGGCAGCCTGACAGGCAAGCTAATGGAGTTGGTGGATATTATAATTCATAGAAATATTAATATTTTGTGCCTATAAGAAACAAAATGGGTTGGAGAGAAAGCCAAAGAAATTGATGGCTTAGGTTTTAAACTTTGGTATTCTGATAAGAATAAAAATAAGAATGGAGTGGGTATAATTCTAGATAAGAGTTTGAAGAATCACATAGTAGAAGTTAAGAGAATTTGTGATAGAATTATGACTTTAAAAATTATAATCAATAGAATGATTATTAATATTGTAAGTGTGTATGCTCCCCAAGTAAATTTGGATGCGAGCATAAAAAAAAATTTAGAATAATTTGGAAGAGTTAATACAAGAGATACCTCAGGAGGAAAGATTATTTATTGGAGGAGATTTAAATGGACATGTTGAAAGTGTTGCTGAGAAATTTAATAGCATCTATGATGGATACGATTTTGGAGAGATAAATGAGGAGGGTAAAACTATTTTAGAGTTTTCTTCAGCATATGATCTTGTAATTGCTAATACTTTATTCAAGAAGAGAAAGGAGCATGTTATCACGTACAAGAATGAAACTTCAAGAACTCAGATTGATTATTTTCTTATAAAAAAATCAGATCACTTGGATTGTAAAGATTGTAAAGTCATTCCAAGTGAATGTTTAACTACCCAACATCGATTAATGATTTTAGATTCCTAGATAAAGTATTGGAGAAAAAATAATAAGTCAAAATTCTATCCTCAGACTTGATGGTGGAATCTAAAGAATGAGAATAGATATATATTTAAGAAGAAGGTTCTAGACCTTGGGCAATGGAACATTAACACGGAAACTGATCTTATGTGGTTGACAGTTGCTAACTGTATCCGTAAGGTGGTGAAGTATGTGCTGGGAGAATCCAAAGAAATGATTCCAAATAATAAAGATACTTGGTAGTGGAACGATAATGTACAAGAAAAAATTAAGAAGAAAAAAATTTATTATAAAGATTAGTTTAAAAATAAAAATAAGGATAAGTGAAAAAAATATAAAGTGTTTCGATGAGAATCTAAGAAAGCAGTAGGTCATGCAAAGAATATGACTCTTGAGAATTTATATAAGAAGCTAGACACTAAAGAAGGAGAAAGACAATCATATTAATTTGCCAAGACAAGAGATTAAAAAACTAAAGATTTAATTAAAGTAAAATATATTAAAGATGAAAATCAAAAAGTACTTTTTATGAAAGCAGATATCAAAAATAGATGGATGAGTTACTTTTAATAGCTTTTCAATAAAGATTGTGAAAATTCAATTGATCTTACGGAACTCAGCACCTCAAAAGAAAGTAAAAATTACTCTTACATCCGACGTATTAGTAAAGCTGAAGTCTGAAAAGCTTTATAGAAGATGAAGCATAAAAAAACAGTACGACCAGATAACATCCCAATAGATGTTTAGAAGTGCTTAGGAGATGAAGGAGTTTCTTAGCTCACTAGATTGTTTAATATGATTTTGAAGACTAAAAGGATATCAAATGAATGGAGAAAGAGTAAATTAGTACCTATTTATAAGAATAAAAGCAATGTACAAAATTGTGCCAATTATAGAGAAATTAAATTAATGAGTCATACTTTAAAACTTTGGAAGAGGGTGATCGAACAAAAGTTACACCATAATACTAAGGTATCAGAGAATCAGTTTTATTTTATGCCAGGTAGATCTACTATAAAAGCCATTCAATTATTAAGAAGTTTAATGGAGAAATTTAAGGAGAAAAAGGAGAACCTACATTTGGTTTTTATTGATTTGAAAAAAGCTTATGATAAAGTCTCAAGAGAAGCACTTTGGAGAGTTTTAGAAAAGAAAGGGATTTGCACTGCTTATATTCAAGTTATTAAAGACATGTATAAAGGAGCTGTTACCTGTGTTCAGACACAAGAAGGTTTAACTAAGAATTTTTCTATTACAGTTGGATTACACCAAGGCTCGGCTTTAAGTCCGTATCTTTTTGCACTGATTATGAAAGTTATGACTGAATATATTCAAGATGAAGTGTCTTGGTATATGCTCTTCGCAAATAATATTGTCCTTATTGAGAAAGGGAGCTTTGGAGGAATGCTCTAAAATCTAAAGGTTTTCATCTCAGCAGATCAAAAACTGAATATATAGAGTGCACATTTAGTCAAGAGAGAAATACTTACATTGAAGATGTGACAATTGGTGATCAAATTGTCAAGAAGAGTGAGCGCTTTAGATACCTTGGATCAATCATATAAAATGATGGTGAAATAGATAATGACATTATTAACAGGATTCAAACAGGATGGGTAAAATGGAGAACTGCTTCTGGTGTGTTGTGTAATAGAAAAATCTCATACAGAATCAAGGGTAAAGTTTATAAACTGTAGTAAAACCAGCGATGATATATGGTGCTGAATGCTGACCTGCAAAGAGGAAACATACAAATAAAATAAATATTGCAGAAATGAGAATACTAAGGTGGATGTGTGGATATACACGAAAGATAGAATGAGAAATCAGTATATCCGAAAGAAAGTTGGTATTGCACCAATTAAGGATAAACTTAGAGAAAGTCAACTTAAATGATTTGGACATATAAATCGTAGGCCGATTGAAGCTCCAGTTAGAAAAATTGAGTCATTAGATTTTGCCCATGTACAAACAGGAAGAGGAAGACCAAAGAAGACATGACAAGAAGCTATAAGGAGTGATCTTAGTAACTTAGACTTAGATAAAAATTTGGTAACTGATAAAGCGCAATGGAAACAAAGGATTCATGTAGTCGACCCCACCTAGTGGGATTAAGGCTTGGTGGTTGTTGTTGTAATATGAAATAAAGTTATTAGAATATTAAAATTTGTGATGGATGTGAAATAAAATTAATTTTTAATATTAAAATTTATGTAAAATGTGAAATAACGCTCAATTTAATGTTAAAATTAGTATATGAAGTGAAATAAACATAAAAAGATTAGTGGGGGTGATTTAGGATGGTATTGATGTGTTTTAAGGCATAAAGCAAACAAAGGTAAAGTGTTCAAAAGAGCCAAAGAGCCAATAATATGGATGATTTGTAAGTTTGCCTGGTGGAAACTAGAACTATGAATAATAAATGGATGTAATAATATGAAATTAGATTTATAAATAATGTTAAAAGTGTCATGTACATTTTCTAATTTGGGTAGCTTTCGTTTAAGTAGGTTACTCCCAAGTCATCAGAAATCCAATTATGTTTAATACTGTATTATTATTTGAATTTGAAGACATGGATGCGACACCACTAATCCATAATCAAACTCTTGACTTCTCTTTGATTTGAGTTCTTTCTAAGGAGCTTGAGACTAATTGTAGATGGAAATTATGAGGTGTACCCTTCCACCTGCTCTCTAACTGGCGCAAATATCTCAACATTCATTGGAAAGGTGGCAATGGGTACTCCTTGACCTCTCTCTCACCTCACTTTGCAAATCTCATGTCAAAGGAGAAAGAAGGAGAGCAGGATGTGAGGAGTGGAGAAGAAAATATAGTAGAGACTTAGCTCTATGAAAGTTTCTTGAGTCCACTAAAATTTACTTAATCTGTTTTGCAATTTTACCCTTTATTTATAGAAGGCTACAAAAGGGTGGACAAGTTTCTTATATAATTATGTGGACCATAAACCCTACACTTTTTTGGATACAATAAAGTAACATAGTCCTCACTTTCAAAAAAAAAAAAAAACATAGCCCTCAACTTTTGTCTCTTTTGTTGGCACATTAATCGGACGATTTAAGGGTGCATCCTTTATCTATAATACACAGGATCTGCCATGATTTTCCCCTCACCCAATGTTTTCAAAGCCAACCTTCAAATGACACATTTCCAACATTGTATTGGGTCCTTGCATCGTCTCAACATCTAGTGTTGAGCCCCTGAGGGGTTACTTTTTATTCTCTCTCTTGATTCGAGCTAGCATAGATATTGCAGCATTGTTCTCCCTCTACCGATACACAAGGTTTTGTTTATCTCTCGCCCAAAACTACTACTGATGTCAAGGTTTTTCTTCTTTTTCCTCCATACCTAAGCTGAAGTCAAGGTTAATGCTTGTATTTCCTAGTTTCTCATCAAGTTTTGACCTCAGAGGATTGTCCTCAAGTTCCAATCTTAGGATGTAGTTGATGAAAAGTCAATCCTCATGTCAAAGTTATGACACCATGACTTTTAAATATGACTTTGACTATATCGACATTGTAGAGAAGAACCTCGGTGGTGTCTCGAGGGGAATCTCAAGAATTCTACTGGATGCCCCACTTTTGATCCCCAAATCAACTACACCCACCCATATAATTTCATTGAGACATGCTGCCATCACTGGATAGCAGAGGTCAGTAAGCAAACATCTGGGACTCAGCAAACTGGTGCAACAACCACCTTTAAGGAAGAAGGCCACATCAAGATTAGCACTATAATCATGATCAAGTGGAGGCGGTTCGTGGAAGCTGTAGTTGTGGGCAAGGATATAAGGTTAGATCTTCAAAAATTGAAGCAGTGATCAGCTTCGAATTACACACCTTTGTGTCGTGAGCGGATTTCCTTCATCATGTGCTAGAATGTTGTGAAGAAAGAGCAAGAGAGAGAGATTGAGGTACATGGTTTTTCCAAACACCACAAAGGTAAAGAAAGATACGAGATCGAAAAGTATGATATTGGAAGCAATACTGATCCCAATTATGGACATCATTAGCTCTTTGGCAATTTAAACTTCGTCCACTTTATCAAAATTCTTAGTCAAGTGGAAAATGTTCATTTAGTTATGGAACTTCTAAAGCATTGTGAGGATTTTACTGGTAATTTGAAAGAATCCAATATAGATATTTTCTAACTCAAATAACTTTATCTAAATTTACCAAACAATATCCAATATACCTAAAAATGACCCACTTGCAACCAAACACTTAGCTTGATCTGAAATCGTCATCAAAATCACATTTTGAGCTAGGCTACAAAACACCACTTAGAAAATGAAGTTGGCGATTTAACTCCAAACCTAAAGAATAAAGAGTCTTTAGGATATTACCCTTCTTCATTTGGCAAAGAATTTTTTCATTAATCATATGTTTGTTAAGATTAATTCTTATGTTGAACTTTTGGAGCAGAGCAGGTAGATCTCATGCTCCCATCATTCAGGAAGTGCCATAAGGCATAAGCATCTGATACATCTAGGAAGCAACACTATTAATGGTAGGTACATCTATAGGAGCCATAAGTTCCCCCTTCTGAGGCGATTTAGAATGAATGACTATGCACACCTAATATAGTGTTAAGATCAATCGGGCTAATATATGCTACGAAACCACAGGTGCAAATTTCATTAAAAGCTAGTTTATTATAAAACTTAAAAGAGATCGCTATAATCACCTTTTTTTCAATGTCATTCCTTACTCGGACCTGTATTGGTCAATTTGTGACCTCCGAATTGAATCAGGTCTCAAAACCTTAAGGTTAAATGCCATATTAGATATCAAAAGCTATATCTTAAGGATCAACAGTCAAACTGAGCTCCATAAGGTTTTTTCAATAATATTTTCCCAATTTTGGAAGCATTTTGGATTTCCTTGAAAAGCGTTCAGGGCATTTGCATTACCAAAGTCAATGACATCCAAGAAGGACTTTGGGAATTACCTAAGAGATTGCACATAAATAACAAGATTAAGAAGTAAGTATTTCTGAAGACAATTAAGATAGTGGGTGGCAATGATTGCAATCTTGAAGCAACAGCATAATGTTTGCATTTAGATGTTGAGGTGTGACAAGAGAGTTTAAAGAAAAGGAGACAACTTAAGCTACTAAAGTACTTTGATAAGATAAACAATATGGTCGTGAGTAAAAAAATCAATAGAGACCTTAATTTGCTTAGAAAGGCATCAAAATTCAGGAATTACATACTACATTTGACATAAGAGTCATACATTACAATAACAAGAAAAACATTTTGACCCACGTATAGGAAAACACCAATTGATTAAAATTTTTGTAATTGTAAGTACAGGTTGCAAAAATTGCTGAATGCATTAATTGATCAGACCTGAATAAATATGTAATAAACTTATTAACCTGTCTGTATTGAGAAAAACTTGATAAAAATAAATGAAAATTCGTAATTTAACTGTGTTGATACTTAACAAAAATGTTACCCTTCTTGCTGGTAATACGCTCTTTTGAGCTTTGAAATCATAGTTCGGAATATCAATAGCCCGTCCATGTTTCAAGTTTTCCAGAGAGTATAGTAGATTTTCAGTATCAAATGCATCTGAGTGAGTTGAAAATATAGCGTGAGATCAATGCATGATATTACAGTCAAGTCTGATTCAACATAAATGAAAAGATAGATTGGAATTTAAAGCATGTGCACCTAATAGCAATGTGCATCAGTAAAATGGCAACCTTGCACCACCGTAGGCATGAACTAATAATAACATTTGATTATATACATGGAACATAGATTTATATGACGATAGCCAAAATGTTCAGACAATTATAGAACTCTTGTAGAACATGCTAAAGTATGATTATATAATTACTTTAATATTCAGTTCATGTCAAGTAGAGGACTTATGTTCATTTCATGTCAACTAGAGAAGGATTTTTGTTCTCGTTTTACAGGCATGTTTACATACTTCATAAATAATACAAACCCGGTTCTTCCCTATATCAATCATAAAAGGCAATGTTTTATACCTATTGGACAGAAAGGACCTTGTAAGTGATTTCCCATAACATCTCACTAACTGGAAGATCATGGACAAGAAAATTGAGTTTTACAAAGGAATTACACAATCGTTAGCACCACAATAGACTTATCCAACACCGACGTTGATTTATAAAATCCTTAATATCATGCACCATGGGTATATGCGTCCCTTGTGCCACTGAATGAAAAAACTGTAGGGGTGGTTGTTACAAGCTTGAATCTCAGTCAAACCTCGCTCACATTTCACTTGATCCAAAATCGACAAGTGTTTTGTAGTTTGAAGCCAACTTGCTCAAAATGAAATTGATTCAACTCAATTCAATATTTGTGTACATATACATTTTTAAAATTTCCAAAGTATATTTAAGGTAATTTATGTCCATAAACACATTATGATAATTTATACAAAAAAATTAAAGTATAAATATACATCATATATATAAAAATTTATAATATTACATTTAAATATACATAATATGTATAAAAATATTTTAATAAAATAATTTGGTTTATAATTAGGCTCAACTTAACTCATAAATCAACTCGAATTTAACTCGGCATGAAATCGAAAACCTCATTTTCAAGTTGAGGCTCGCTTGCTCAAACTCGTCTCGAAGCCAGCCCTAAAAAACTGCCTTTGATGAGTTACAATGATCTCTGTTGTGAATATCTACTTCCTGACCATAGTTGATAATCAAAATTTTTTAAGATTCAAGTTCTCTGCAACTAATAGTTACTAGCATAAAAATGTAGATTGAAAGATGGATAGCCACAAATTTGCCAACAACAGTCACATGAGCAATATATAATACAGAACAGCTCTTTTACATTAAAATTTAGATAGGTTCTTCACATTTCTTACTTCCCACACATGTTCAAAGCTTAACCAGTATGCTAAGAAAAGGAAGTTTGACACATGAAAGCTATACAACAAATTTGGGTTCAGTTGACCAAATTACAATGCATGGCAATGGAAAATTTACCAGGATGGTCAAAGTTATATTCATGAACAAGAGCCATTTCCTGGCCTGTCAGATCATAATAGAATGATTCCTGCAATATTACAATATTTGCAGATCAGTGAAGCATAATAAACATAAAGCTTGGACAAAAATTTTAAAAACTTGAACGTCAAGTGTAGTTGATTATTAATTCCTATTGTCATAAAAATAGTCTCATCGCAACAACAGATGAGATTAAATTACTGAACATGTATGACTACACAACTCAAACTCAACTAGCTACTGGTTCTAATCAAGTGGAATAACTATATTGCATTATTGAAGGCCTTCAGACCTAAATTACCGAACGTGCATGATTACACAACTCAAACTCAATAGCTACTGGTTCTAATCAAGTGGAATAACTTTATTGCATTATTGAAGGCCTTTAGACCTAAATTACTGAACGTGCATGATTACCCAACTCAAACTTAACTAGCTACTGGTTCTAATCAATTGGAACAACTTTATTGCATTATTAAAAGCCTTCAGACCTACCAAGAAACTAGAATCAGCTAAAATTAGACAAGTCATTACTTTAAAAACTATCCAAAAAGGGAGAACCGAAAGACAATAGATATAATTCAAAAAGAAAGATAGTGAAAATATAAAGAGTTACTACAACAATATGATTCCTAGGAAAAACTAGCTAGTGCAATTCCTTATAACAAATCTAATAAGGCTACTAATAAAATTCAATAAGTTGCACAAGGGACGCATATAACAAATCCAGCCTTATTAGATTTGTTATAAAGTTCCGACCCCTACACACCAAAAAGGCAAGAAACAAAATATAATGATGATATTCAAGGTCTATTCTTGTAGTATAAAAAATCTATGACCATATAACAAATCTAATAGTACTAATAAAATTCAATCCAAATATAAAATAAAATGAAATGCTTCTCAGCATATTAAACAAGCAAAGCCATAAGAAAATGCCACAGGAGAAGGGTAAATCAAAGGGACCTTCCTCTGGTGGATCAATAAACTGTTGTTCTCTGCTTCATGGATAACTGGTTACTACCAATGGAGAGTTGCTTCTCACCTCAAATGGAATGATTTGCATATTCAAAATTAAGTAGGATCAGTGGAGTAAACAAAAAATTTTATTTTCTTATCGATCTTCCTTTTATTGCCTAGAAGCAGCAGATCTCCAAGAATTATAGAAGATTGACAACTAAGTGCAATGTTGCGTGTGAATGAATGCAGAAAATACTAAAATACATAGAATTCTTAAGAACCAAATATCCCATATCATAGTTCCAGATCATATCTTCCCATGAAGTTGCATTACTTCCTAGAAATGGTTTTACACTTCAATGGCAATTAATTGTCCACACCAACAAAATTAATTATGAAATTACTTACCATCAAAAAAAAATTAGGCCATTAGTCATATAGAATTCATGTGTGAGAGCCCAGTTTTGGAAGTACATAGTATCTCAGCAAGCTAGGAAACTAAATAGAAAAATGGCATAGCAAAAGTACTTGGTTGACAAGGGCGACTCGTTGGTCATGAAGTTGATCAATGATCATATTACAAACAGTTGTCTTTCCTGATGAAGCACCTCCAGCAACACCTACATATATTGCAAAATCATGCAAACAAATCACATGAAACAATGAACCTAATTAAGTCGTGTATACACAGAGACAGAGATATACATAATACTAATTGCCAGACAGCATCACAATGAAAACTAACAGCAATCATACAACAATTAGTTACACAAGTTTGCAACTGCAACATTGAATACATTTTATAGAAAATAATGGCAAAAGATATACTTTGAGGATCATAAGTTCCTTGGCAATGCTAACTTACAAATATAAATTACATCAACTATATTCAAATATAAATTTCCAAATGGATGATCTATGAAGAATCAGTTAAGATATTGCTGGAACCCCTTTAACATATTCTTTGAACTGGGTTTTCTTAGTGAAAATCTGCAGATTACTTCAATATATAATGCAGATGTTTGCCATACTAATTTTTTGCTACATTACATTTACAACCTAACAACATCAGCAACCAAGCCTTTATCCCACTAAGTGGGGCTGGCTACATAAATACATTACATTTACTATTTGAACAGTGAAAAATAAATTGTTGGCAGTTGGATCAGGGGCTAAATACTTTGGAGATTATTACATGACTTAGTCAACAAAGTAAGTAGATAGGCTGTCAAATCCGACAGCATCCACCAGAAGGCCTACAATACAACACTGTGAAGTAAAATACTACTAGAAGCTTGTAATGACAGTTGAATGAAAAAGGTGAGAAGGAAAATGGAAAGAGAAGTTTCAAAAGCAAATAATTCAAAAAATAATGGAGAAACTATATCTGGCATTTTCATGCACATTTCTAAAATTACACATCAAAATTTTGCTTCCTTCAGGAAAACATCCAAATTCCCCCTTATGACCAGCCATAGTGAAAGTTCCAGAATCTCATTCAAACAGCAACAGTGGTGCAATTCAGCTCTGTAGTTATCTTCACAAGAATCAGCAATAAAGCACTAGTCAAACACAAAAGGCAGCTGTCCAACAACAAATATGGAGCCATAAACACTGGAATATTCTCACGTTAGCAAGAGATGTGCAATACTGCACCCCAACAAAGTCAAAATCTCAATTTTATTAACATGTGCAAATTTTCATTTTAACTTTTGAATCCAATGTAACAAAATAAAGGACATTACATGCATGGTCTGTTATTAAAGACCATAGTAACTAGGCAAAAAAGTTAAAATCTGATAGTTGGAATATACATGGACATATTAACAAATAAGCATTCAAATATTATACTTGCAAGTTGTGGCCAATAAAATTCCCAGCCAAATTCAGAAAAAAAAAAGAAACAAGGCTATGAGGACACTAAACAACAAGTAACCTATTATAAATGGTTGCCTTTGAGCAGTTTCAGTTGTTGAAGCAGCTCGTGGCTCTATCTTTTCATGTCTTCCTTGCAGTTCCTTGAGATGAAGTCCCGAAAAATGAACTTTTATTGAAGTCTGAAGTAAATCTATTGAGTCGGAGCCCATTAAGAATGCTCTGTCCTTGAAGAAGAACATTTCGAAAGAATATGAACCACAACAAACATCAAAATAATTAGTTTTTGCAGTTATGCTAGAAACCGTAAAGATTGACAAAACAACAAACAAAAATATAACTAGATTAGAAGGAATTTCAAATTTCAGAAATGGAGCAAAAAAATAAGTTATTTTAATTACTGATAATAACAGGTATAATGCAACAAAAAACAGTTTAATTTAACAAAAACGTAAGAAATCCTAACAAAGGTAAAGTTTTTTTTTTTTTTTGATGTAACAATGGTAAAGTTAAGTCCTCAATGCTTGAAAGTTTACATTCCACTATACCCTAACATGGGAAGGACATTTGCTAAATGAAAGTGGGAGAACTTCTTTTAAAAGACTTCTATTGAGTATAATAATCACGTGAATATTACTAATTCATGGCTTAAACAAAGCTAATTATTTAAGTAAATTCATGTAGTATAATCGAGCCATCTTCAACATATCGCCTGATGTGGCAAAATGATTATCCACGATTGAAGAAAACTAGTAGATAACTTCAGTTGTGCTAACCCGAGGCCAATGAGCTTGGGACTAATCATCAAATAATATTCAAGGGAAAGGAAACCAGTGGTACAATGAGCAATTCCTTGTAAACTTCTAAGTCCGATGAAAGGAGCATGAGGATGAATTATCTAACATCTGAGAGTAGTGGGGAGTTCCTTAGCTATATATGTGAGATTGTAACCATAAAATATTAAGATGCTCTTTTAGGGACAAAATCGTGATGCTACAGCCAAAGCAAGCAATGCCTTTACATCTGAGGGGTCAATTGTAACATGTTATTAGACTTGATCTCTTGCAGTATAATGTGATTCAAAGATAAACCTAATAGTTGACCTATGGTAACTTGTGACTAAAAATATCCCACGAAAAGAATCACTGGTATAAGGAATGTATCCCGGCAAACTTCCAAATTTGGTGATAGGGGCACAAGGATGATTGGTCCCTAATCAAAATGTGGAGGAAAGTTTCTGATTATATATGTGAGATTATAACCTTAAGATATTGAGGAATCTTTTAGGATACAAAACTAAGGATATGGCCAAAGCAGATAATGTGTTGACATCCAAGGGGTGACTCATGATACCATGTAATAACCCATGGCCTCAATGTTGAGGTATTATCCGCTTTGACATGGGAACTAATACAGCACAAGGACTTTCCAAAAAGTCACCGCCTTGGTACTTTCTTTGCTCAAATACACTTAATTGCATAGTTTAAATACTGCGCATCATAATTTTGCCTCCAAAAGGCTATTCAATATCATAATATCGTGTTATTACTTATATAACTCAAGAACTTTTCTCTATTTCTGATGTGAGACATTCATTCCAATATCCCCCACCTAAAAGCCTGTCAAAAGTCCCGCTTCTTTGTCATCTTAAAAGCCTACCAAGAGTTTCTACTTTTCGCTCTCTTCGGATCAAATCGCTACATGCCACTCCTCTCCAATCCCGAGCATTTAGTGATCAGAATTGGACAAGTGCCAAAGTAGTATGATGCCATTCTCAAATTATCTTACCACTTTCTAGCCATGTGGTCTAAACTCCATCAGCATAAGGCATATGTTAATCCTTCAATCTCATAAAGAATCTTTGTTATTTCCTCTTTTCTAGCAAAACCTATATATTTCAATTGGACTTGGATTGATAAGCAGCTTATGAACCATCATAGTAGTTCCGAAATATTTATGGAGACAATGTTCATTGAGTGCTTTGACATATATATAAGTTTTATCATAACAATGGTTATGGGTCAGCCATTAGGCTATTGTTTAAGAATTACGTAAACGTATGGTACTTCCCACAAATTTATCATTCAAGAAAATCATAATGTGTGTACGTTTGTCCTGATATATCTTACGGTATACAGTTCATTACTAATTACATATAAATGTGACATGAAAAATAAGCAAATCAAAAAGAAAACAGGGAACATTCTCAAGAGCAATTCCGTATGAAGAACAGACTCTTTGAACACCTGTATTGACACAAAATTGGAACGTGTATATCAATAGATTCCTGTTTCAATCCCGTTCGGTTCTTCTTGATGCTGAAAGCAGATACATGAACGCAATTCTCGAGTCGAAAATGCTAAGGAAAGTGTTACTTCTCAACCCAATCTACCCTATATCAACATGTATAACGATATTCACATACATACAAAACCTCGAACAAAGCCCAAATGTAAAGCGAAAAAGAAAATGTCAAATAATCATTCACAGGGAAACTCCCGGGGCGTTAGCGAAACAACAAATAACCCGAATGAGAATCGCCCACACACCAGTACTCAAACTCCCATTTCCTCAAAACCAAAAACCATAATAATGAGAGACAGCAATTAATTACAGGACTCTCACAATTTGAAATCTGACGGCAGTGACCACAAATAGTCGCCATATAATACGCCAGCCAAAACCTCTAATACAATGCAGAGATTTGAAATCAAGACTACACACTGCTGACGAGATCACCATCACGACAACAGATCTTGGCTAAAACCACACACGATTCAACGCTTGGATCTAGAGAACCATTAGAAGTTCATCGGAGTCCAGAATGACAAACCTGGCAAGGCTCGTCAGCCACGATGGCAGTCAGCCTCTTAGATCAGGAGAGAAACGCCACAGACAACAGAGGGGCGCGGCGCTGCCGGTGATTTGTTGGAAACGGGACGTAGTAAAGAACAGAACTGTTGTGGATTATACGGTGCCGATCTATCGACCCGGGTCGCCCGGTGGCGAAGGAAACAATTTCCGGCGATCACGCCGCCGACAGCCTTTCGGTTAAGTTTTGACCTGGATAGGGATGTGGGCCGCGTGAAAGCCGGCGGAGAGGGCTCGGAGCGGCGAGCCTAACAGCTCCTTGCATGCGCTAAAAACGGGGCCTTGGTATATATATGGACCGAACGAGAATCTCGTCCGACTACCCTATATGGAAGACACGTGTTAAACAAGATACACCGTACACGGCCTGCTATCTCTCGAAGCTCTTGGATTCATTTCAACCTTGAGATAACGCTTATGTACAATTAATTTTATGCACAATTAAATAAAAAAAATACATAAATAATTAATATCATAATTTTACGACTCTGACAGAAGAAATATTATCTTATAGTCATAATTTTATTAAATAAATTAAGATAAATATTTATTATAATTTTAAAAATTTTTAATTTAAATTTAATATTTAAAATTTATATGTATTATATTAAATTAATTATTTAAAAAATTAGAATCACAATATCAATAGACTAAAAAAAACATTCACTTAGAAGAGTGAAATACTCATATTATATTTAAATTTTTATTTTAAATTATATTAAAATATAAATATTAAATAATATTATTTATTATATTTAAATACTAAAAAAAGTATTATTTGTCGATGATTATTTAAGTAATTATTAAAGTAATATATATAGGAGTGACAATTTATATTCTTACTTATTTAATTTGCCCCAACTTACTCATAATAGAACGGATATGGGTCCTATAACTATACTAGCGACCTGCAACCCTCTCCGCCCTATTATGAAATAGGACAGATTTGAATATAATTAAGGGAGCGTTTGGTTCAATGTTATCTTGATATTATGTTATATTATTTAGAGAAAATAATTGTTTGATTTAATGACATTTACAAAGAATCTTCTATTAGATTATAAAATTATTAATCAAAATAAGACATCTAGATATCATGACATCTAAATTACATAACATAATACCAAGATAACATCAAACCAAATGCTCTCTAAATCATATCTGCCTCAATCTATAACTCATTAGTAATTAAATATTATTATATAATCTTAAAATTTACAAAATTAAGTAGACATTATCTTTTTATTTTTATTTAAAATAAATTATTATTAATAGATAGACCTGTGCATTCAGTTTAATTAGTTGGTTTAGTGACCAAACCAAAAAAAAATTGAGTTCAGTTTTAGATTTAATAAAACCAACCCAACTAAATTAGATTATAAACCAAACCAAATCAACCGAATAAATATCTGTTTGGTTTGATTTGATTAGGTTAAAATCATATTTTTTTAATTTATAAAATTTTTAGTTCGATTCCATATTAAATATCTTTCTATTAGAAAAAAAAATTTACTTTACAATCAAATATGTTATTTCATAACTGTAAAATAAAAAAAGACAATTTAAAAAATTCAAAATTTTAATACAACAAATCCTTAGGATATTTTGCTTAAAATGAGATATAGATTATTTAGGCATACCTTTTTGCTTTTCAAAGAATTTATAGATATTTTGGATGAAAATATAAACTTCAATAACAATAAATTACCATTCCATCAATGTAAAGAATTAATCAATGAATTATATATATAATAATATTTTAATTAATTTTATATTACTTTTATATTTTAATCTCATTAATATTTATATATATCCTATATATATATATATAAGAAATTATTTTCAATACATGTAAAAAAATCCTAAGTACCTATTATTCTACATAGACATTAAATAAGATTAAATATTATTAAAGTCTTTGAGGTTACCGGCTAGTATCACGTAAGTTTATAATTTCAAGATTTCTTTGACTCTATTTCTGTCTCATTCCCTTTCTTGTGCAAGGCACTTCCAGCATTAACTCCGACGACACATTATTAACACAAAGAGGGCCTACATTTAGGGGTGCAAACCAGATAGGTTTAGTTTGGTTTCATGAGAATCGAAACTGAACTGACTAGGCTCAGTTCTATGATTTCAGGAACTAGAATCGAACCGAGTTTATTCGACTTGAACTAGACCCAAACCAAATTTTTTGGTTCAGTACTACTTAAAATATTCTTTTAGTTCAGTACTGCTATAATAACAAATAATTCAAAATTAAATATTTTTTTTTAATAGATAAAATTATAAAATGCAATATCAAATCTATCGCAACATATACCAAAAAAATAAATATTAACTATTATGTTAGAAGACCATACTAATTAACTATATAATATTTAATAATCAATAATTAATTCAGTTCGGGTTGGTTCCATTTATCCGAACTGTGACACTCATGGCCGAAGAGGGCGGGGAGTGATCATCGTGTGATGTCTTAAGAGAAAGAAATTATTGAGATAAAGTGCAGCTCCTGGTAGACTTCTAGGCTAAATAATGATTGGTGAGAGGGGCACAAGAATGAATCATCTCACATCGAAATGGGAGGGAGATTCTGAGCTGTATAAGTAGATAACGTGATCTCAAATGATAGAGACGTCTTTTGGGGCAAAATTGTGAGACTAATAATAAAAAATTTCATAGTTAAGCGTACTTGAGCTGGAGTAGCACTGGGATGGGTGACCTTTTAGGAAGCACTCAAGTCACACAGTTTTTCTTAAAGTTAAAGCGGACAATATTTCTATATTGAGATCATGGAATGTTATAATATAGTATCAGAGCCGACCTCCCATAGTACGATGTAGTTCGAGGACGAACCAGGTGAAAGCTGGTTAGTCCTATGACACCTATGGCCGAAGAGGGTGGGGAGTGATCACCGGGTGATATCCTAAAAGAATGGAATCATTGAGGCAAAGTGCGACTCCTAGCAGGCTTCTAAGACGAAAAATAAGTGGTGAGAGAGGCATAGGAATAAATCATCCTACATCAAAAAAGGAGGAAGATCCTAAACTGTATAAGTAGATAATATGATCTCAAATGGTAAAAATTCTTTCAGGACAAAATCGTGATGCCAATGATGAAAATCTTGATAATTAAACGTGCTTGAGCTGGAGTAGCACTGCGATGAGTGACCTCCTGAGAAGTACTCAAATCAGCAATTTTTCTAAAGCCAAAGTAAATAAATATTTTTATATTGAGATCACGGGATGTTATATGAACAATAGACCGAGAATTGACCCGAATCTAACCGAATTGATTTGTTCAGTTCAATTCCATTTTGAATCGGATCTCAATTCTTCAAATTTATTTGTACACCTCTTTTAATAATTGTTTGATGAAATATCCTTGTGTCTCATTTAGCCATATAGACCATTAAATCACATTCACCCTTTATTGGTTGTTCTCTCTCCCTCCCTTTTGGAGTAAACCACACCGAGTAGTCCCTCCTCTTCCCTCCCCTTTCTTTCATTCAATGTGTTTAACCAAGAAAAAATCTTGATGTCCATTTGATTTGATTTTTTTTTCCAACACAAATTTAACTAAAAAAATTAAATTTATTTAACATCTAATATATACAAATATTAAAATTAAGCTTATTTCATATTTTACATATTTCTCAATATTAAATTAAATTTTTTCCTATTAAATCTATAAAATAACTTTTTTTGATTGAAAATTCAACTCCTGAACTGAATGAAGCCTAACGCCCTATTTGGCATGAGGACAAAAATCAGAACAAAAATAGTACTAGTTTAAAAAATATAACAATAATAATAAATAATTTTTTTTAATTATTCTACAGAAATTTTAATATAAAAAATACTATTTTTCGAAAGTAATCAATAATTTTCAATAAAAATATATACTTTATTTCACATCCTAGACCAAAATATTCGAATCAAGTATTTTAGTCTAAAATGTGAAATAAATTTAATATTTTTATTAAAAATTATTGAGTATATAAAGTAAAATAATAGTTTTTTATATTAAAATTTATGTAGAATGATTAAAAAAATAAACAAAGAGGAGGCGATGATGGAGAGGAAGAGAAAGATAGAGAGAGGCGTTTAAGGGAAAGCAATCCACCGTCGCAGATAATGAACCACTTGCATCAATGAAAAATTATTTTTATAATTCTCAAGAAATATTGTTAAATAAAATTATATTTGATCATAAACGCACAAAATTTCAGTAAAAAGACAATTATTTAGAAAGACTTGGGGACATTTTAAGTCTTACCTACTTGTGATTTTATCCTATTAATAAATTTATAAATCTAAATAATAATAATTTTTTTTGGTAATGTAAAACAGTAAAAATAACCATTAAAAGAAAAGGAGAGAATAAGTCCTGGCTAGGGGTGAGAGTTTGGCTTGAAGTTCGATTGTCGCCCGTGTTTAGATTAATATTTAGTTCGAATTGAGCTCGGTTTAAATTTATTGAGTTGAGCCACAAGCCATGGGCAGATCAGATCGACTTGGCATGAGCTTTATTTTTTAAAATTATAAATAATGTACTTAGTCATTTATTATAATTATTTTATTATTTATATAAATATTTGTGTTAGTTATTGTTAGAAATTTAAGAGGGCATTTGGTTCATTGTTATTTTAGTATTATATCATATAATTCAGATGTCATCTTTTAATTAATAATTATGTAATTTTACAGAAGATTATTTAGAGATGTTATTTAACCAAATAATTATTTTTTTAAAATAATATAACACTAAGATAACATGGACACAAAATTCCCTAAGATTTTTTCAAGTATTTTTGCTGTTATAATTAATCTAGATTTATATTTAGTTGAGGTAATTTTTTAAAATATTTTATTTGTTAAAAGTCTAGTTTCATTCGAAGTAATTTTTATTTCATAATACAAATTTTAACTATAAAAATTAATTTTATTTTAAAATTAATATAAATTCGAATATTAGAATTGAAAGTATTTCATATTTTATATTTTAATATTAAAATAAATTTTTCTTTCATCGTATTTAAAAAATAATTATTTTTTTTGTTTTTTAGATAATGTCATTATGTGTGACAGCTGTCGATCATTGGATTGTGTTTTGCAACCACGAACGATTTGACAGGTGACAGCTGTCGATGATTAGGAGGACAATGAAATCTTGCTGGATTGGTGTGATGTGGCTCGTTCGGACACGCGGCTCATGTTCGTCGATAAAACAGATGTTTCTTATTTTAACTGGACAGCGGATCAGAAGCAATCAATTCTTTAAAATTCACAAATGAATATGCTATCAAAAAACATTATATATATATATATATATATATATTAAATAACATTTAGGTCCAACTTAATCTCTAATTTTTCCATCAGAAAAAAAACTTAACCTCTACTTTTTAAATTAAATAAATTAATCTAAATTTAAATAAAAATTTATTCTATTATAAAACTGGAACATTTTTCCACGGCTTCTCATCAAACTCTAATGAAAAGGTGATTATTTTATTATTATTTTACTATAAAATAATACCTGTTATAAAATATATATATATATATATATATTCATATTTTTACTCAAATTAAGGAGCATTAAATCTTTTTAACTTGAAAACTAAAAAAATATATATACACATAAAAACGAACAAAAGTCACCAGCTATTTACCAATTCAATATAAGCTGCATATTATAAAAAAATACTTTTTAGAGTAAATTACCTTTTGAGTCTCTGCTTCAAACAAGTTTTTAAAATTCAAATTATTTCATATGGATCTTCAACCTCCCGCTTTAGTCTTATTTTGGTCCCTTTAATAAATAAAAAAATAAAAATATCCCTTTCCTCTCCCATCTTCGATAATTGCGTGAGCAAATGGCTATTGCGCCGTTGCTAGGCTCATTCGCGCATGAAGGCCAGGAATATCTTGGGCGAAAGTAGGCCGCCACGCGTGGCCTGCATGTGCACATAGTAGCGCATGCAGCCTGCATGCACTCATTGCCTGTGTGTAACCGCCGCAATGCACTAACCCTCAAGCTCAAGTCTAGCAATTGTGCCATGCGCGATACTACCGAAGAAGATAGCGAGAAGTTTTTTTTATCTTTTAATAATTATATAATTACTAAAAAATTTAAATTAAGATCAAAGCTAAAAGTAAAAAACTCATATAAAATAATTTAAATTTTACGGACCATTTTAAAAAATACCCAAGTGACCTCAAGGACAAAAGCAATTTACTCAACTCTTTTAACTTTAAACTATCTCAAATTTTAAATTCAATAAAAATTTATATCACACAAATAAAAAAAATTAATTTTACTTATATAAAATATAGCCTCAAAACTCATTAATAAATTGACCGGTTATAATTTTAAATTTTAATCAATTAAATTATCTAATTTAAAAATAATTCACGAAATAATTCTGTGAATTAGAACCTAAAACCTTGGTCAATTTATTGATTGGGGATGTGTGCAGAACTCAAAACTTTGCCCTTCCCATAATTCTGCAACAGAAAACGAGATTTCGTTAGGCCAACAAAAATATATAACAGAGAAATATTATCCTGCCTCATACAACCAAAAGCAGGAAGGCGGGAGAGAGCAATCCAAAGGAAGAAGCATAGATACATTAACGGTGATGATGGTTAAGCTGGTAAGAAATGGAAGCACCGTTCATGGAAGTCCAAAGGGATGTGGGAAGGAAGGCCAGAAGGCTAAGCTTGCAGCCACCGCTCGCTTTTCGGCCCCACAAAGATTGCCGTCTCTCTTCCCAGGGTGATAGTTGAGCGTGTTCAGATTAAGGATGCAGATATCTCTTGCCTTTGATTTGATAGCCATGTGCGCGGTGGAGCTCTGCAGGCCAGGAATGCTGCAGGTGGAAGATGAGCTCTGAAGCAGGCTTGCGGCGCAGACGGATTTGATCTCAAGGCCCTTCTGGCATTGGAACCCTTCCACAGGTGGGAGATCAAGCTTGTAGACTCCGAATATGTCGGTTTTCCTCTCTGCGGAGATCGATATCTCATCCCTTGACGTCATCGAATTTGCGGCAAACTTGCATTGGATCAGCACTTGAACGCCTGTAATAGATCATGAACGGCTCGGCAGAATGAAACTATATGAGGAATTTGTTCTAATCTGCTGTAATCATCAGATACAGCCAGACTCACTAGTTCCATCTCATCTAGATTAAAGCCAGCAGTAATTTTAAAACATCATAATTCCTATTAACAAATAGATCAACACCATAGATTGAGGCAAAATTGTTAAGCACATGGTTCGTTGCAAAACATCGACATCATATGTTGATGGCATGACTTGCTATTTTGTAAACCGTGTTTACCATAAGAAATTTTTAATCTACATAAGTGTAAGTCTGTGTACCATGCAACTTGCGCAAGTTTCTGGGCATAAATCGTGCAGTGCACATGATTTATTAAAAGTTGTGTGTACCACACGATTTGCATCTAATTTTTTCCATATATTGGTGTCAATGTCCAGTCAACACCAAACCATGAGTTTTGCAATTTTACCAGCATATAAGGCATGTCACAGTCTATTATTAGAAACCAAATCGTTTTAAAATTTTGGACTTATAACCACGCGTTTAACCGTGATCATATTATGAGCCAAAACTCAGTATGAAATCTCTCCACATTTAATCTTGCAGCCAATGAAACATCGCTGAGATATGACAGTAAGTCCCACTGAAAACCAAAACAATTCAAGTCCTGAACAAACTTGAGAACTTAAATGTAAACTCACTCGCTATAATCTCATATCAAACAAGCTAGAGATTTAGGTTTACCTTGTAAAAAGTAACTGTGCTTGGAAAATGTGTTCTCCGAGCAGGCATCGCAGAAGACCGAGCCAATGATGGTGATGTTTGTCCTGAGCTTTCCTCCACCTGGAGAAGGTTTGAGTGAGAGGGATCTCATGAAGAGAGATGCAGAGAGGAAGAAGAGGATGAGAAGCTTGTGCTCCATGGTGAAGTCCTGCTTGAGGTAAGCCTCTGAGAGCAGCTGCTTATGGTGGAAGAAGAAGGAATTAAAAGCCCACTGCCTGGGTCGTACAAAGATAGACATGTGAGGAGCTTTGGCCTCTTCTGGAAAAGTTAAGACAGGAAGGTCACGGGTGTTACATGCAGCACAGTACAAAACATGAAGCAGTTAATACATGCTACAATACCCCCCAGTCTATGTAATACATATATTCATCAGGTTAAGAATCCAATATAAAAATACGAGAGAAGAGAGAGAGAAACAGAGAGAGAGAGGACAAATTTCTGGATGATTTATGATAATATAAACTGGGATATTTGAACATGGTAATTGATTCTCTATATCGGCACATCACAGGAGACTGGTTTTACATAGATCTGCAACAGTTACTATTACAATTACACCAAAATTAACTAAATTTACTTCAACATCCATCCGCCTGACATCCATTCGTCTTCTGGAGGAATGAAAAACTCGAAGTTCTTAAAATGAGCTTTAACCACTCTTGCTTGCAGTCAAGCAGAAGACAGTTGCTGTCGAAATGATCCAGATAAGCAATTTTATTCCAAATCTATAATATGCAGCAGGTACAGCTTGCCTTCTTCGGCATGTCATCATGTTTCTTCTCTGGAAATTAAGAAAGAGTTAGGAATTACATTAAGCTAAACGTCGTGCAACTAAAAAAAGTAACAAGTGAAGAAAGGTTAAGAGATCATAATCTTTTTTTAGAAGCAACGAAACATAAGGACCATTGTATTAAAAATGTATTAAGGAGATGGAACTGAAAGGTTTACTTGAATCCATAAAGCTGATATCAGGATAAACTTCAGGCCAAATTGGCAGAGAAAAGATGGGAACGGTACATTAAATCATTACAAGAAATTTTTGATTTTAAATTTTAACAGTAACTCCAGAAATCCCAAATAATGAACACCTAAACAAGCTTTCTGCCAACAAGTTTAACTTAACAGTTTAGGAGATTCTTCCAGCTGATGGGAATGGACAGAAACTACAAACAAACAAACAAAAGACTTCATGAAATTAATGAAAACTTGGATGACAGAGAAGAACAGTGCAGATAAATGGTCTTTCCACACTCATATCATCATTCTAACTTATCTCAAAAAAATTTCTTGACAAGAAATATGAGCAAAAATGTATTTGCCTATACTAAAACTAGACGACAGTGAAAATTCACATTCTATTGTTCGTAGGATTATTTCATAAATAAATCACGAATACTGCTAAATAGAAGTGCCATTTTGTATGAAACAACAAAAGTCCTCCCATCTCTCACAGAATACACAATATGAAACCTTAATATTTTAAGCATCCGCTTTCATAAAAGGTGGCAAATTATAGGATTCCAACTAAACTACAAAACATGAATAAAAATTCGCAAACATTTAGCTCATGTTAGCCCTAGGGTAGCTTGACAATATTTCATCATGCTACGAAGCAATCAACCCTGCAACTGAGAGACTGAGAGTGAGTATTATCATCAAGGATTCTTAACCCAGTTCCTCTTCTTAAACACACATGCATGGCAAACTGTCTATTGGCACGAGGTTCTTTAGGCGTAAAAGGAGAAGGATTATTAAATTACTAATTTACTCTCCCTTTAAATAATGGACAAATGTGATGGCAATCCAGCAACCAACCAAAGGGATTTTCAACATGCTTCTTTCAGGCATAAAACTAGACGAGTGGATTGATTTTCAATTTGTGATTAGAAGTAATTTACTTTAATTAGTATTTTATATAAGGATGATAATTTATTTACATTTAAAATTTAAATAAATATAAATTTCTAATGTTAAGGATAATTATTCTTTTAATATTAGTAATTAACTTTTTTAGCCTTCATTTTCTTTAATTTGTTGGGGAAGATTTATATAAATAAGCCACATACTTTTGTAATCAGTAGTTTTGGCTGAACTAAATAAAATCTCTTAGTTTTTTTCCCTTTCTTATCTGCTTCTCTTTTTCTATTTTTCTCACCTGTTTCTGTTTTTCTTCCCTTTAGCTTTGCACGTGCGACTGCAAAACCAACATGGTGTGAGAACTAGAAGTTTCTTTCATATGAAAGAGAAAATCCACTCGATTCTAATTCTTATTACAAATCTGTGATGCATGGTACATGTGAATTTCAAATGCAAAACAGAGGCCAGCAATTTTAATGAAACTTTATCACAAATAAGATCAAATATTTCCTAACTTTAATTATGCAATACTCAAACTTAACTTCAAATTCCACAAATTATACTTATAAAAATTACAAACAACATCAATAAACCTTTCATCCCACTAGGCTAGGTCCGTCACATGAATCCCTTGTTTCCATTGCACTCTATCAAACAACAAATCTTTTTTTAGTTTCAAATATGCAAGATCATTCCATGTAGCATCTTGCCATGCCACTTTTGGCCTTCCTCTTCCTTTTTTTTACACAAGCAAGAACCAACAATCCAACTTTTTCTCACTAGATCTTCCATTGGTCAACGATTTATCTGTCCAAACTATCTAAGCCGACTCTCTCTAAGTTTATCCTCAATTGATGTAACTTTAATCTTCTTATGAATATACTCATTTCTCATTTCGTCCTTTTGAGTATACCTATTCAATTATCTTAGCATCCTCATTTTTGTGACACTTATCTTATTTGTATATATCTGCTTTATAGATTAGCATCCAACACCATATAACATTGCTGACCATACAACTGTTATATAAAACCAACTTTTAAATTTGAGTAAAATTTTTCTATCATATAATGTCAAATGCACCTCTCCACTTTTTTTATCCTGCTTGCAATCTGCTAATAGCACTAACATCTATTTCACTGTTATTCTGTAAAGTTGATCCAAGATATATCTAAATCGCTCGCTTTTCCTAATAACTTGATCATCAATTATCTCATCACTACAAGTGCTTCTATTTTGACTAAATATACACTTAATATATTCAATTTTTTATTTGCTAAGAGAAAAATCTTTAAATTCTAATGTATTTTTCATAAGTTGATTTTCACCTTAACACCTTTTTTAGTGTTATCAATGAGGAGAATATTATCTGCAAAAAGTATACACCAAGGCACTTTATTTTAAATGCGTGTCTAGTTAAAATCTTCATAATCAATGCAAAGAGATATAAACTTAAGGCCAAACCTTAGAGTAATCATACTAAAATAGAATAATTTTTAGTCAAGCCCTTGTCTCCAAACATATGTAGCAACCCTTTTATACATGTCTTAAATAACTTGAACGTAAGCAGTGCAAATTACTTTCCTATCTAAAACTTTCCATAGCAACTTCCTTGGGATTTTATTGTAAGCATCTTTTAAACCAATGTCAACCAAACGTACATCTGTTTTTATCTTTCTAAACATTTTCATTAAAACTCTCAATAAATAAATAACTTTCATGGTAAATATATCAGGCATAAAACCAAACTGATTCCGTGAAATTCTAGTAACCACAACATAATCTATGCTCAATCACGCTATCCAAAGATTTTAAATTATGGCTCATTAACATAATTTCTCTATAATTAGCACAATCTTATACATCACTTTTATTCTTATAAATGATACCAATGTACTTTTTTTCTATTTATTTGATATTTTTTAATTTTTAAAATCATATTAAACAACCTAATGGGCCAAGAAACTCCATCTCAAATATTTTCAAATATTTATTAAAATTTCATTTGAGCCTACTATATTTCTATGCTTCTTTAAAGCTTTCCCAACTTCAGCTTTACTTATACGCCAAATGTAAGCAATTTCTTTTTTCTTCATGCTAAAATCAGTAAAAATAATCGTATTAATACAATCATCATTAAAAAATCTTTCATAGTAACTCATCCATCTGTATTGAATGCTTTCATCATTAAAAAATATATTTTGATTCTCATCTTTAATACATTTTACTCCAATCAGATCCTCAATTTTCTTATCTTTTATTTTGATAAGCTTATATATGTGTTTCCTCCTTTAATATCTAGCTTCCTATAAGGGCCATCAAAAGCCATATTCTTTGCATTATAAACTACCCCTTTTTATTCTCGTCATGTAATTTTATACTCCTCTAAATTCTCTTTACTTTTTGCATTGATAACAGATTTTCTAATAAAATTTTCTTTAATCTTTTCCTATATTTTTTCCTTCCTCCATTGAGTATTCTTATTGTTTGAAACTTCCATTCTTTTTTTTAGATTCCATAGTCAAGTCTGAGTGTATTGTTTCGATTTACTATTCTTTCTCTAGCTTTTTATCTTAAAATTTAAGACCATTAATTGATGTTGGGTAGTAAAACGTTCATTTAGAATGACCTTACAATTATTACCGTCCAAGCCATTTCATTTCCTTTATAGAAACTCTAAAAAATAGCTTTACCCATCATAAATGCTATTAAAGTTTTTAGTCACGCTTCCAACATATCTGTTTAAATCTCCCCTGATAAATATTCTTTTCTTCTGAGATATCCCTCGCACCAACTCTTTCAAAGCATTCTAAAAGTTTTCTCTTATACTCGCATTCAAACCTACTTGAAGGCAAACACACATATAATATTAACAGTCATCATATTGATAATAATTTTTAAATTTAAATGAATGAAAAAAAAAATTACTAAGTTTAATTAAGCCTATCAAATACTTTCAACTAAATCAAGTAAGGTGTTTCAAAAATTAAATTAGTTTTTCTCAAATATAAAATTAGTAGCAATTTTCTCTCAGTAAAATTTAAGCAATCAACTACTCTCAACGAACAAATAATTTCAATTGAGAATAGTTATCCAAAATTACTTTCAAATTCCTTAAAAAATACCACAATTAGTTGATAAAGCCAAACATCAATCTAAGGGGGCATTTAGTTTGATGCTATCTTTGTGTTATGTTATGTTATGTTATCTAGATATTATGATATTTAGATGTCATCTTTGGAGTTCACAATTTTATAATTTTCTAGAATGTCATCTAAAGATGTCAAACCAAACAGTTGCTTTCTCTTGATAACATTGAACCAAGCTCCACCTAAGAATGAATGTAAAAAAGAAGAAAATATCAAGTTCTGTGATTCTTTGCCGAAGAAGAAGAAAGGGAAATCCGCTAACGAAAGAAAGTAGGGTAGCAAAAAACTTTAGAAACAAAGTTATACACCTTACTGACGTCAGCAAGGAATTCATGTAAACCTAAACTTCAAGTTCTCTCTTAGCTTGACGTGCAGGTGAACCTCACAATTGTTCCACAAGGTGGAAGAAAGTTCTTCCAAATGGCACTGACATGGAATTAAGGATTCGTCTAAGTGTGTATAGGAGTTAGCAACAATCAATATGCCACGAGACAAATGAAGTTGTAGGATGGCGAGGTAGCAATTTTCTATCAATAAAATAAAATTTATGGTCTCTCATTTTGAACAATCAAGTAGACTCAATTAACAAATAATTTTAATTGAAAGCAATTATCCATAATTAATCTAAAAAATACCATAGTCAGAATTAGGTTGATGAAGTTGAATCACCAATTCAAACATGAAAGAGGAATCTACTTGCACGCATTCTTTGCAGCTCATTCTAAGTATTTTGGATTCATGTGAAGAACAAACAAACAGCCTAAAAAATATCATATTATTTTTGATAATTATTAAAAAGATTTAATAGGCAATCATCTTTATGAACTTAGCTTAGAACTAAAGTACTCGTGGAATGGCTAATCCTCCTTGAAGAGGCGAGTAGGAAAAAAAAATGCACATCAACTGCCCTTGTTCTCCATTATAATGCTACGGAACAGGGCTTAATAGTTTTTCTACATGTTATCGTTAATTGCATGTTATATGCACCTTAAACTTCCATTTCAGTACAACCTTCAGATTGGTAAAGTGAGCAGGAACAAATCCACAACAAGCATATCTCGAACACATACATAAGCCATTTTAAATTTAACTTGCTCGATGTATCAAATCAAACAAAGATAAATGAATTCCACAAATCAATGAAAAAAATAAAAAAAAAAGAAACTTACCAGTTTTTGATTTAGCTAATGATGGCTGCACCACCACATGCATGGTGATGGCTCCACCAGGAACTTCAGCAAAAGGTTGTCTACATTGTGCAATGGTCATGCTATTTTCCAGTATTTTCCCCGCACTTATCAGCTTTATGTCATTAGCGATCTTTGGAATGACTTTCTTATCTGTAAAATCACACCCAAAAAATGTGTGAATCAATGAAAAACAAATCATCAACAACTGGAAAGAATAAAAGGAGTTATCAGATTTTGACTTTCAAACGTGCCTGATTTACAATACATAAGGAGATTCTTGCACTAAGCATTGCTAACACTACCCTGCTAACACTACCCAAAAAAATGTTCATCAGCCTCATCGGACTTTACCATTTTTCCTATGAGGCCTCAAACTTAAACTACAATTTTTTCTAACATCTTTAACAAAGCTGCATTATAGCACAAAATTAATCAATAATTATCTGGAAACATCTGAAACTTAATACAAGCAAAAATATGACTTCCACTGACAAAACAAATTCTCAAAAAACATTTTTATGTATGAATAACAACTAAAAGCATATTGTTTCCAACCTGAAAAGAACACTAGACAAACCATGAGCAACGATGATATAAGGAGCTTTGCTGACATAAAATTTTGTCACCTAAGGTTGTTAATTTCGCTCGGAAATCAAAGACCGACGATCACATGACAATTGAATCAGATCTTGGATTGAAACAAGCTCAACTCGATCCAAATGAGCAAAGTAACGAGCCATTTTTATGGCTCGAGATGTTTATCAATCCAAACTTGAGCCACAGGATTGAATCGAGATGACTTGAAATCGGATCGATTAAAAAAATAAAAAAATATCATTTATATATATATTTATACATGTAAGTAGATTTAATATGTTAGTTTCTTACAATATTCTAATAATGTTTATTGTAGATTTTTTTATTTCTATCTTTAACCATTAACTAAACATGAAGTGCCGTGGTTTAAGTTGATTGAATAAGCAAATACATTTACACATAAGATTTAGCCAAAAGATCGAAAATTAATCAAATTTTGGATCAACTTTGGCTCAAATCGAGCATAACTCGATAACAAATAAGCTAGACCTAACTCGGATCGAACTCTTCTCATTTATTTTTTGGATAGAATCGAGATCGAGTTGAAAACTTTAAATTCAATCTTGAGCCGAGGCTGGATCGACTCAAGATCGAATCATTAATATCCTTACCACACCCATACTAAACACAATCTCGTGCTGTGGAGACCACCACCACAGGGCAACAAAGAAGGAAAATTGTCTAATGTAAGAAAATAGATAAGAAATATATTCTGGGATGGCGAATGCGATGATCAAGAAATGAACAATGTGCCTCCCTTCTTCCTTGCGAGATAATGAACAGGGGTTAAGAGATAAGTTTAACGAGAAGGTATTTTATGCGAAAACCCTTAGTCGGGAAAAACATGGTACTCGATACAGGGCTTAAAGATCCATTATATAAGAGGAAGTACAATAGTTACAAGAAGAAGGCATCACAAAGATTTGATACTCCAAGAAGTAACACTAACAAGTAAAAAATGGCTTCACAAATTCTCCATTGCTCCACCAAGAGGGCTCCCATAAGCCATCTCCTTGCCCCATTAGAAGCAAGAGGAAGAAATATATCAAATAAGGTGTAGGCTGGCCGAAAGTCCTATAGAATGTCCAATAGAAGAAGTTACCCTTTACATCCAAGTGGAGAGAGATCCCCCTTTTGCTCCTCACTGAGAAGGTGAATAATAAGAAAGCCGAATTGTAGCAGTCCTTTGAGAAGCGAAGGCCAATATATGTATCTCGTCTATCGAGGTATTGATATATGTTGCCTAATTACTGCTTGTCAGGCCATAAAAAGTGATGTTGGGCAACTAGTTTGCCTAATGGAGTAATTATCTAATGACAACATACACTTGTATGCTATAACATGGGTAAGAGATAACTGTACCTAAATTGGACGAATTACTACAGCATTGGAGCCTAGTAACAAGCGTACATGGTACTTCTAGCTAAAGCATCATAGCCATGCATTGAAATCAACGACCTCGTGCTATGATTACAAGGTAGGTCATTAATCTTGTATTGTATTAGTGTGCATTTTCTCAATTGTTAACATGGCGGTTGTCTTGTTGTCATGTAGAGAACTAAGGTTACTCGCATGCCATAGGAAAGCTAACTTCCATTTTCATATTCTATATATATAAGATAAAAGTGAAAGTAGCATGTATTTACCAGAGAGGATACTTGACAATATGATTTTAATTATTTTCATATAATCTCAAAGCTGATTGGAGATCCTTACATTTATAGCTTATTATTGGTTTCACATGTATTTGACTTGATTTGGTGCAGGTTTAGAGCTAATTTGGGAGAGATGAAAATTCATCATATTTGGGACTAGTTTTATTTCCACGATAATAGAATTAGTTCCAAATTTAATCTAGGCTTACTTGGTACTTTATTTTCAGCAGTTATTATTGTATTTTTCAAATTTTATCATTGATTCTCTATAAATAGAGGAACCGAGCAATGTATTAGTTAGTTGTTGAATGAAATAAAATTTGAGTCATCTCAACACCTAGATTAGAGTTAAGAAATTGATATTCCGATAAGAAAAAAAAAATAGTTAGCATTGGTTGATAATCCTTGAATTAGCCTAATTATTTCTTTTTATGTGAGTGAAAAACAAATCTTCCAAACCAATCTTCATCTTCCTGCCAACGCCACCCTACGTCTCTTGCACATGACCTCACCCATCTCATCGCAGATGGATTGCGTGCAGCCTCATTGCATCCGCTGACTTAAGTCATCGCCTGCCCACGACCAACCCTAGAGCAACCCGTGAGTTCTCGCACGACAAGTGCACGCCCGCACGAGCAACGCTGGCCTTCGTGGCATGGCCGCTTTGCCTCTCCACCTACCAGCTTCGTCTGCCATGTCAGTTTGATCGTACGTTGGTCCTATTAATCTATGACTCATTGCGTTATCCCGCTCGCAACCTTCGACAAAACCATATGCTCACGTCAGCCGGTAACAGAACACTATTACGAAGAAATTACATTTAAGTACTCAGATTTCATCAATATAGATATAATCTCTTCCGAACTCAATTAATTATCAATTAATCATTTCACTAAGGATTATATGCTAAATTACATTAATCGATCTACACTAAATTGAGATATCCGAAAGTTACATTGTGAGATTTAATTACTATTTGAATTAGTTGCGAGATATTTATCCTTAATTTCTAAATCTCAGATCTGATCTGTTGAAAGTACTTCAATAAATACTAATTTAATTGATAAATTTTCATTTATCAATCTAATTTAATTTAGATTTTATAATAATTTAAATTTGTGGGGTTTATAACTCTTATTTATCATATAATAATATTAGAAAATATTTTGAGCTTAATTTAAACAAAATGTCAATTAATATTATTGATTTAAATCATAATATATTAGTTTATTTTTTATTATGTATCATTTATTAAAGATTTTTATTTTTTCCCCGTACCCATAGATCACAGAACGCTTGCTTTCTCAAGAGCCACAAGATAAGTTGTTGTCCTTCCTCGTTTTAGGGCCACAAGATAGGCTAGCGTACTATCACATAAGATGCTAACTATGTAACTCTCGAGCTGCCTCGTTAAAGGGTTCTAGAGTAAGCAATAAAACTGTTATGAGGTATCAAGCGAAGATTGGCTAGCACCTTCCTCATAAGCTGACTTCGAAGTAGGTCATTATCCTTTGTTTTACACTAGAAAATAAGGTAGGCCCTTGCTGCATGGTTGTACATCCTATTGATATCTTCATTCTTGTTAGTGACTTAGATGTCGACGTATACAATACAGAAGTAGTTTTCTTAATTTGGGGAAGCTAAATTGGAATAAATGCCTTGTATTTTCATATAAATGTTTATAGAAATGTTGCTCTCTCCTCACACTACGATAAGCAAATGACTTTCTATCGTGTAGGTAAATTACGAGGTAGCTCATTACCTTTATGAGGTAGGTCATTGGCCCTAATGAGGTAGGTCATCAAACGACCTTGTAACACCAATTTCAACATGTATGAGCAACTTCCTTTACACCTTAGCTAGTGGAGTTGTTCTTGTTTCCCTACAAGTAAGGTTGAGAAGGAGAACTAAATTTTAAACTTAACATAAGCCACTTGATTGACATAGGGCAACCTGAACCCCAAGTTCGAAGAGACTAAGACCAGTCATAATGGTGATAAATAACATGATTCCTTGAGTTGGCTGCAAGTATATAATAAGACCGAAGGCTAACTTGGCACAATCTCGTAATACCTTTGAGAAAAGCGATAAATGAAAAACAATATGGTCAAGAAAAGCCTGAATGTAGTGTCATTACAAACAACTCTATATGAAAATCACCACCAATTTTGCATAGATACTGAAGAAGCTAAGTAATATATATTGAAGCAGGTAATGAGATAGCCTAACAAGCTCTTATGGGATAGGTCATTGGTGACAAGAGATAGTTCAATTCAATAAAGACTTACGAGATAGTACAGTGAACATTTTTGAGATAGCACAGGGAATACCTACAAGTTAGATCCACTAAAATACACAAGAATCATGGTTAAAAGAACACATGCGATGTAGTTTTGAGAACCTCCATGAGCTAGCTCAACGACCACTGTTGTGAGCTAGCTTGAAGCATAATTACGAGATAGGCCAAACCATAATAACGTGGGCTGAATTCCATATGACATAGCTTTTATATCTTCCTCTAATGTAGTTGGAACAAATAACGAAGGCAGAAGATCACCTACAAGAATGAGAAGAAGATATCCAGTTCCGCATTTTAAGAGTGGAAGAATCTATGCTCACTGTCAAGAAGGCATAGGATAAACTGAAGAAATGTCTATGCAGTCTAGCGTAGAAACATTTAAATACTGTTAACACCTAGATTCAGTGTTGAATCTCAGCCGTACACGTGGCATTTGAAGGCTCTCTACTTATCATCATTCACGATATTTAACTGATGAAGTCTGTTTTGCAGATGACTAACCTCGCTCACGATGTTTGGGCATCTGCAGCTTCAGTAACATCAAAGTCGATGAGCAAAGATACGGTATTCCCAGTAACATCGGCCAAGAGGATTTAAGCTAAAGCACTTCCCAAAACATCAGGAACATGGATTCAGCTACACATTCCCTCAACATCGGGCACGATGCATAAGAAACCTCCCATAACCTCGTCCCCGATATTGTCTGGCTCCGGCTGTCGCTGTCAGAGCGCCCTATTAGCACAGTTTCCAATTCCCACGCATCGCGAAGATCAAGATGCCACATGCTCCAGCCGCTACGAATTCCCATGCGTTGCACAGACCAAGAAGCTGCGTGCTTCTCCCACAACTGGCGGTTTCTCCGGAAGCCGACAGAGGTGGGATCGTTGGTATGGGCTCAACAAAAGTACTCAGTATCCCATTTCGGAGATTTCACTGAACTCTACTACCACTCACCTATAAATACCTCCTGACAGAGGACCGAGAGAGACACAAAGGAGTTAGAGATACATGTAACTTGAATCTCCCTGCGAAACCTCGAGGACGATATTTGTAATCTCACCTTGTACTGATCTTCTGACCAAACCCCTTATTTTTAGTGAAATCATCCTCACTGACACCGTGGTGGACGTAGGGGAATTCCTTTCTGAACCACCTTAAATCCTTGTGTGTTTTTCAGTTTTTCTGGATGATTGTTATTTCTCTAACACTGATTCTGGGCTAAATACGCTGTGTGCCGCCGATTCTCGGGACTTCCACTTTTCTCCGTCAACAAATACAGATCGCACATAGCCCTCTGGGAGTGCCCTGGCATAGGGATAGATCAACCCCCAGCATTAAGGTGTGGACACAGAGAAAGGAAGGCGACTAGTCACAACTTAGCATCGAGTAGCAAGGCTGGACTCAGCAACGAGACGAATGCAAAGATGACACTGCATGGCACTAGGAGCATGGAAGGGGACTTACTGGAGAGCGAGTAACGGAGGCTTGGAGGAGCGACCAGCTTCCGGGGCTCGAAATGAATTTGACTTGGCATGTCAGGCGGCATAGTGAGGAGAGAAAGGATTTATTGGAGACATGCCTTAGGTTTTAAGTATTAAACAAACCTTGTGACATCGAGTAGGGGATGACACACAGTCCCTAATCGGCATCAGTAATGCATAGGACCTTCTTTCGTTCAAAACCTCAACCTAAACTAATAACAACAGAAGCAGCATCCTCCCCAATAGAAAAGACATATCAGGTACTAAACTGACAAAGAGTTAAAGGATATTCCAACCTTTCGGCCACTCGGAGATGATCCTATCCTTCAGCGTAGCCACTGTGGAAGTGGCGGCGTACCAGATCGGCCCGATGTCCGATCCATCATATAACCGGAACTTTAGCTCGAGCAGATCCTCCTCCGGCATCTGATCTCCTCCTTAGCACCGATATCACAGAACCACCGAAGTATGCAATCCGATAGAAGAACAATTCCTCCTTACCCCGACGCCCTAAGCTCGCCGGAAGTCCGCCGGAGAATCCCCAACGTCTCTGCGATCGCACGCCTAGGGTTTCGTCGTGCGAACGAGGTTATCCGTTTCGCCTTCTCGGTAGGGAGGAGGAGGAGAAAGAAACAGAAGAAACGCTTTGAACTTCGCAGCCACCATTTCAGTGTTTTGATCCATACAGCAAACAGGTGAGCCCACCATTATCCAATTGAAACGTGTACTATAACGCGCTGAACGGTCTTATGGTAAAGCCTGCAATTTTTGACATCATGTCGTCTGAGATTACATGTGGCAGAAGGGACGAAACTCTACAGAGCCCCAAATTCCAACCACCTTATTGAACCGCGCAACAAATCATGGCACGTGGCGATGTATGTGGTTCACATGCCTCGGGTGCGTTTCAGAGTCGATTTCTACCGCGTTGATTCGGCCAAGAGAAGCCGGTCAAGTGAATGCGGTGGAAATTACGCACGAGGTAGGGGATTTTCTGCGGGCTTCCGCAAGTTTTCCCCACGCCTTCAATTTAAAAAAAAAAAAAATGCTTAGTATGCCCAACAGACAATGCCAGCTAGGAGAGAAAGCAATTTTATGCGTAAATTAAACTGAGTACTTTATTTGTCTCAAATTTAATTTATTTTTTTCAGCTTAAATTTAATTTATTTAAAATAAATTAATTTAATTCATAATTAACTCAAAATATATATAAATATATTTCATTTTTTTTTAAATATAACTGAAATATTTTTGTATATAAATTTAACCTAATATTTTACATAAAAAATAATATTTAAAAATATATATGTATAATTTAAAAATAAATTTATAATATTATATTTTACTATATTTAATAGGAATAATAATTTTTTATAAAAAAATAAAACTTATAATTAATCTCAATTTAGCTTGAAAATTGTTACGAAAGAAAAAAAATTTTAAGCTCAAATCAAACTCAACTTAAGATTAAAAATTTTAATCTTTGAGTTAAACTCAATCCACTCAGAATCAATTCAAAGCCACCTGTACTAGTAAGCCGAGCTCTACCCGCTAACCCACCAGTACTATTATCATTCTCATATTAGGTGATGTTTTTTTACCTATAAGCATCATAAGTTATATTGTAAAAATTCAATTACTTTTATCGATCTTTGTTTTACATAATACATTTAAATATATTTTTACTGTAATATATATTAAATTATTTTTTAAATGTAGGGAGAATGTATGACCAAGGCAGCAATTGATGAAAATATACACAAAAAATGTAATGTCCGACATTCTTTATTTTTCAGTAAATATTTTATAAAATTTTTAGAATTAAAATAATAGTTTTATTTTATAATAAATACTTATAATTATTTCATATATATTAATTAAACATAATATAAAATTTATGTCATTCAATTATATGCATAATTTTATTAAATTAATTTATTGCAATGACTTTTTTCTGAAAATTTAAATATTTAAAAATAAAAAATTAGATCAAATCCAATTTACTTAAATTTTGAATTAATTCAATTTAGCCATTGCAATGATTTATTAGGGAAAATAGAGTTTTTTACTTAAAAATATCTATTCATCATGAAAAAGGAAAAAAAATGAGAAGCAGAGAAGGAATCCCAAATCTCTTTTAAATTGAGAATTTCTCTCCGATTATTTATGATCTACAATTTCTTCCTATAAAATATCGATACAATACAGCAATACAAATATAATATAATACAAATAAAATAATATAATAAATTTTAAAATATATGATAGAATACAGATATATCGTGATATCGCAATTATATAAATGTGTTTCTATATATATATATATATATATAGTGTTGTATTACACTCATGTAATATAAAATACAATAACTTATATATATATATACAATGTTGGTATGATAAAAATTTTAAAAATATCTTTTAAATTTTTTAAAATTAATTATTTGTTTATATTCTTAAATATTTTTATATTGCTGAAAATAATTTTATAATGAATATATTCTATAATAACTCAATAATTTTAAAAATTTTAAAATTTTAAAATAATATTATAATTTATTTAACTAATTTTAATATATCTCAAAATATGCAAGTGAGATGATATTTTAAATACATATAAATAAATTAATACTTTAGAAATTTATTTTTTTATTCACGATAATTACTCTTTATTTTGATTTGTATTTAAATAATAGATTTCCTCAAAAACAAATTTGGATAATTGAGAAAAAACTGAAGAGAATGAGGAGGAAGTGAAATTAACATTAAATTAAATATAATTAAACTAAACACTTAAGTGTTTGGAACTAAAAAATTTAAATACTAAATTTATATTTTATATATTTATTTGCTAAAAGTCACTGTCCCTGTTGCAATTGGATTCGCGCCTTTTCATCTGGACCGTTCACGTGGTTGCTCACGTGGTCTCCACGTGAGCAAGGCATCCGAGCCGAATAGAAGAAGCCTCATCCCGAACAGCAGACGCCGAAAGGTTATCACCCCGAAAAACAAGGACCCG
>JAEMOT010000746.1:9972-32468 GCA_019297695.1 Apostasia ramifera
GCATCGTCAATTTTGAGGGAGATCCGGCTTCTTTCTCTCTCCAACTCGTCACTTTCTCTCTCCAACTCGTCACTTTCTCTCTCCTCTCTCTAGGCCGGCGGCGGTTATAGAAGGGGAAGAGTTGAATCGGTGTTTTTGGGGCAGAAACTCTATTTCTTTTTTTAAATAATAATCTGGGGATATATCTATAATTTTTCTTAGCCTTAATTTAATGAGGTAGTTATGGATATTTAATGGGTAATTAAATTCATTGGATTTAAATTTTAAATAATCTGATTTAATTAAATTAAATATTAATTTCAGCCATTTTGAATTTTGAATCGCATAACAAACATTTAATATTTCATATATTTAATTTTAAATAATTAATCTCATGAATAAAAATTAATTTCATCATAATAAATTAAATTAATTAAAAATCTAAATCTAAATTTTATCGGAATGTTACAACTATGGTAGATCTCTTATTCTCCCTCATTCTACTGGGATTCCTCCTGAGTAAGTCAAAGTCAATATAATTTAATAATTTTGTACGAGCAAATGATAAGGTCAATGCAGTAGTAGTTTTTTACAAATACTAAGGAAACTTCCTGGGTGTTGTACGTACGTGGGCAGATTATTCACAAAAGCAGTTAGAGCGATAGAATCCAGAGAGACCTTAGAGACAACGAAACTGTCTAGTACTTGGAGAGATAGAGTACAATGCGTCTAATTTGAGAGATATTCTACCATCATCATAGGGGGTATTCAGCTTTCACTATGTAAAGCTATTAGAATTGATTCGCTATCTAATCTTATTTTATTTTTTAAGTGCATTTAAGGCATGTAGGATTATACATATTTATAGATTCGCCAACATGGCCATTGACTCTGTAGCGTCTTTTGCTTAGATATATAGCTGATATGGGATAGAATGAAAGTACTTCTCTCTCATCTTATTTTTGCTCGATTCTCATTATTGTTTTGCTTTTAATAGTTATTTAGACTTCGATTGAGATTCAAAAAAAAATTCCCTTTATTAGACTATTGAAGTCATCATGATGAATCCATGAACGATTACAATGATGCTACTTTTAATTTTAATAGAAAATGATACTAGTTTTATGTTTTTGAAGTCATTAAATCGAGTATTTTGATCTAAAATGTGAAATAAAGTTTATATTTTTATTAAAAATTATTGAGTATGTGAAGTAAAATATTATTTTTTATATTAAAATTTGTATAGAATGATTTAAAATAATTTATTTATTATTGTTATTTTTTAAACTAGTACTATTTTGGTCCTGTTTTGGTCCTGGCGCCAAACATAGAGTTCAAAACATTTTTATTGCGCGCGAATGAAAGTTGCGGCCAAAGGTGTGAAGTGAAAATTGTGAATATTGTAGAGCAGTTGTATCAAAGTTATTTACTTAAATAATTAAATTTTTTTGATAGAATTATTTCAATAAATTTTGAATGCATGTAGAGGGGATGTATGTATCATATATAGTTAATTATTTAAATAAATTTTGAGTCAAGTAAACGCTTGCTCTTCGGCTTGTAGTCAGAGGTCATATGTTCTACTCAACTTGTGCTCATAAAGAAATATAACTAAAGAGAATTAATATTATATATTCTCATACAATATTGTCAAAGTATTTATATTTTATTTTAATTTTTTAAACTAAAGCTTAGGTAACATGCATGCATGAAGTTTTGATTGACTTCTTGCTAAAGGGCGAGGGATTACACTTAATAGGTCAGTCTACGCATACGACTATCACTGTTATGCTGTGTGAGAGTTGATGCGAGACAATACAAGAATCACCGTTGGTGTCATTTCTTATTCGTGTAAACTTTTTTATCGGTAAATACATTCTTTAGCTAATTTATTCATGAAGCCAAACATATAATCATGCATGTTTATATAATTATTTTTTAATTTCATACATGCATTACACTGTATCATACAATTTTTTTTATAGTATGAATAAAAAAATTATATGAAATAATATTATAATATATGTATGAAGTCAAAAAATGATTATATGAAGCAAAACAAATATATAATATATACCATAAAAATCTACACAAAATAAAAATGATAGTTAATAGCATTTTTTATACTGCTTGGCCAGCATATATAGTGGGTGTTGCATGCGCATGCTTCACAAGCAAATTTTGCTTCAAAAAAAAAAATTCAAAATTGTTAATGCCTCATCTAAATCTAATAATTTTTTCGACTTAAATTCATTTCTAGACTACTTTTTGATTAATTTGAAATATTTATTTAACTAAATTTATTTCAACTTAACATATCACATCATATACAAATTTTAAAATTATAATAAAATTATATATTATATTATATATATATATATAAATAAAAAATTAACTTCATTCGTATTACATTTCACGTACTTCTAGGTGTAATAATTAATTTTATCATATATATAATTTTTCTACAGAAATATCAACTAAAATTAATTTAATTTTATTAAAATAAAAAATAAGGTCACATTATTTATTTACAATATATGCATATATATATATATATATATATATATATATATATGTAGCAATATATTTTTTTCCTCACTAACTTAAACGTAACCGGAGTTAATGTCAATTTTTAAAGCTCAGTGGAGCAATGTTACTAATCTTAGTTTTATGCATGACATTTAAATTCTTAAATTTGGAACCTATCACATGTATGTGTTGACATGTGGCTCCAGTGCTGCATCACAGCCATACACGTGACGTTTGGTTGCTAACCTTATAATTATTATTTTTGTAGATCCCAAATCTTGTCCACGATGTTTGGGTTATAGCTCACAAACTTCGTTCACGATATTTCCAGCTCTCCCAGCCACATCGGGCATGACGTTTCTCAGCTCTCCCCAAACATCGATGACAATATTTTTCAGCTATATCTATCGCTGTTAGCGTGCTCTGGCCGCACCGTTTCCAATACAGTATGCTTCTTCCAGTCACGCAAATCAAGGGCTCGCATGCTTCAGCCATCACGGATTCCAAGAAGACAAGCTCTTCATCCATTATTTCTAGCCCCTCCAGTGGCCAACATTGGTGGGACCACCAGCGTGGGCTCAGCATTGTTTATACTTTTTCCCCTCTGGAAAAACCGGGCAGAGCTCTCCTTCCACCCGCTTATAAATACCCCTGAACAAAGCTTCAAGGAGAAAAAAAGGAGAAGAGGAGCACTCTCATCTTTCCACCGTACTTGTATTAGAGCTTAAATTAAGAAAGCTCTCCTTCTCTCTGGCTCCCTCTTCTAACGATTGTACTGGTCTTCAAGACCTTCTTTTTCTCTTTCTAGTGAAATCAATCACCCGGCCGGTCGGTGGACGTAGGGGATTCTATCCCTGAATCACCTTAAATCTCCGTGTGTTGCTCTGGATGCTTTCTCTCATTTAAGTCTTAACCGTCAGGCTCAGCTCTCTGCGTGCCGTCGTCTCTCGGAACTCTATTTTTTTCTGTGTTTCTTAGGATCCCCTATATCCTATGTTAACAGTATGTGAATTTAAAATTTTGATATCTGAACTCCTTAATTATATATATATTAATTAAATTTATTTTTTATTTTTAAATATTAAAATTTTATAAAATAATCAAAATACCTTTCTTTTTTTCTCTCTCCTCTTTCGACCTACCCGCTCCTCATCTCTCTCGCTTCCTCTCTCTATTGCTCTTTGCCGGTGGCCGCGGAGCTCGAAGAGAGGGCGGCGGGAGGGCTGCCCACTCACGAGCTGCTCGTGGCCTCACGCCATCGCAAAGAGAGAGAGAGGGAGAGGGAGAGAGAGAAAAGAGGAGAAAAATAGATTCTAAAAAAAATATTTTAAATATTTTATTACATTTTAATATCAAAAAATTTAAAAATAAGATTATATGTATGTGTAGCTGGCTTTTGATACTAAATATCAGATTTTTAAAATTATAATTATAATATTATATTTTAAATTTAAGAATTTAACTGTAATTTATCTTACTTTATATTCTAAACCCTTTGTTATTTTACTAAATAATTAATTTAATAATAAGATTTATATAACAACATATGAGATAAAATTTTATTTTTATGTTTAAAATTTATATAAATCGTGAAATAAATATAAACAATGAAGAGGAACTCTAACCTAAACAATTTCAATATCTCGCTCAACTTTGAAGAGATTTTTCCCCATAATTTATTCTTCGCATTTCTCTTACATTTTTCACATTAATTTCAGTTTTGATAATTTTAATAGTTCGATCTCAAATTTTCGACATGATCTTTTATTTGATTTTTAACTAAAAAATTATTTTTTAAAAAATGTTGTACTAGAAATTAAGAATTAAAACGAAACAGATCAATTTTAGATAAAGATCTAAAGGTGAGAACGGTTCGAGTTCAAGTCAAATTGAGTGTCGCTTAAGCTCCGTTACTTTTAATTCGATTCGAGTTCGAGTTAGCTCATTTCAACTTCGAGTCAACTCAAGATTTAATCAAGCTAACTAGCTAAAGCCCTTCACGAATTAATTTTTCTTAAAAAAATTACTTTATTAATATTTAAAATTGAGTTAATTATAACTACAAAATCGCCTAATATATATGCTAACTACAATTAACACGTACTTATGTATAAGTAATAAATAGCAGATAGAGATCAAGACAAGTCGATAGCATAGTTTAATAAACTCGAGTCAAGCACAATTCAAGCTAATTAATATTAATCTGAATATCGAACGATTTTAGATCTTCGAGCCAAACTCTCACCATGGGGAAGAATAAAATGAGCTTGGAATGCAATAATTTTATAAAAAAAAAATTGGCACGATCAAACTAAATAACTATTTTGTTCTAAATTATCTACGCGTCTGCTAAACTATTTCTACGTGTTGTTTTGTACATATTAAATATAACTTTAAAGAATATTTGTTTGCAATAAAAATAATTTTTATTAAAAATTATGAATAATATGAAATAAAATTAATTATTATATTAAATTTACAAAGAATATAATATAAGTTATTATTTCGATATATGTGTAGAATGTGAAATAAAATTAATTTTTAATATAAATTTATATATAATGTGATATGTTTTATTAAAATTAAGAAAAATTTATGTCACTTTTAAAAAAGCCTTTTTACAGATAGACGCTCTTTATTTTAAATATAAATTTACATATAGTACTTCATACTAATTTTTACTTACTATTTTTTTAACTCAAATAAGATTAGAAAAAAACAAAGAGCTTAAAATATATAAAAATTTAAATTAAAAGGGACTTGAAAAAAACATAAATGAAAAATAAAAATAGTAGACAAACAAATGACAAATAAAAGTCAGCTTATATAGTTATATATATTTTAGTTATACATATTAATTTTAATTGAGATAAAATATTAATAATAGATGATAAATAAAAATTAATATTAAAGTATCTCTTACAAATTTATATTCAAAATAGTGAGTGTTGCTTGCAAATATCTAACCTAAGAGTGCCACCCGTAAAACAAAATGAAAAATATAAACTCCCTAAAATTAATAAAATTAATTTTAATCTGGCGAAATAAATAGAACGCAAAAAGATAATATTTAAAAAATTTTAAGTATAGATAATTAAATTAAAAAGGATTTAAGATGGTACATCAAATAAGGATGTTGTAATTAAATCATAAAATATAAGTTTATATATAAGGTAATTAGTCCAATAATCTTTGATTAATTGAAAAAATTAAAATATTAGCAAATTTGCACATAAAAAATAACTTCTTAATAGATATATTATAATTACAAGGGCCATAAATCACTGGCTAATTATTATTAGGAATAATTACCTATATGCAACATAATTTAATTTTATTTATATTTTACTTATTCATTTTTAGTTAATTACACTATGCACACTCAAAACATTATAAAATCTTAAATACACATATTTGAGTTAAAACTTAATTAAAATCTATTTGAAAAAAAATATTCTGTTAGTAAATCCTTAAAATTATATTTTTATCATTAATGGTACATAAACATTAATGTTTAAGAATTTTCACTCAAAATATATTTAAATATCCTTAAAATAATATGATGAAAGGTTCAGATTTTTTGTAATCTAACTATAGTTAGGTTATTGAAAAATTATGATTACTCATTATAATAGAAATAAGTTAAAATGTGTGTATGTAAGATTTTATAATATTTTGAATATGCATAACGTAATTAACTAAGAATGAATGGGTAAAATATAAATAAAATTAAATTATGTGGCATGTAGGTAATTATTTTTTATTATTAATCTTTTGAGATGTCGACTGAAAGGCAATTTTTTTTTTTTTGGATAGAAAAATGGCAAATTCTTTTTTGACATATATAAAAGAATTTTTAGGCCCTGGGGATAGAATAAAAAAAAGATAATTTAACTAAAATAATTTTATTATATTTTAAAATATATATAATATAAAATAAAATGAATTAATTATATTAAAAATTATGTGAGATAGAATATAAAATTAAATTGATTTATTAAAAATTATATATGTTGAATATGAAATAAAATTATTAATTAATGTGTGAATTTATGTAGAATGCGATATAAAATAAATTTTAAATATTTTTTAAATAAATATAAGATTTTAATTATGATTAAAATTAATTTAAGTCATTATGAAATAAAGTATTATTTTAAATGTATGAAAATAAAAATACAGCATCTGTGATCTGACACAGGACTTTGGAAGTATGATAAAAATAATAGAAGAATACAACATATTTTTTTAAAAAAATCTAAATACAACAGAAATAAGTGCGAATAAATCCGAAATCCAGCATAAAAAATAAAAAAAATATTTCCTCAATTAACATTTTATTCTTGGAGTGAAAGGCGACAACTTACCGCTCATTTGATTGGAGAAAACTTTAAAAATATTTCATTAATATTTTATATTTATTTTAAATTAAATATAAATTTAAATATTAAAAATTAATTTTATTTTATATTATAATATTAAAAAAAAATTAGTTCATTATTATCTTTATAGCATAACATTTAGATTAGAGATAGTTTCATATTTTTTTAAAAATTTACTTATAAATATCAATAAATTAAATAATTATTTTTTCTAAATAATATAATAAAATAACAAAATAACATTAATTCAAATATCTCATAAAATATATTACTTTCTCTTTTTATCTAAAAAAATATTAAATTTTTTCAAAATATATTTCAACCAAATAGAGCTTAAACCCTATATAATGAAAGGATAAAAAAATAATTTGATTNCAATAAATGTGAAATAGATTTAATTAATTTATTGAATATAAAATAAAGTATTTATTTAATATAATAATTTGTGTTGAATAAAAACAAAATAAGTTAAAAAAAATTAAATAAATTTAAGATTTTAGCCTTACCTAAAATCAACCCTACTACCAAATTGGGCAAAAAATGATAAATTGCATTTGAGCCGCTTTAGTTGAAAAAATATTACAAATTAATCTCAATTTTTTAAAAACCTCAATTTTACTCTTTAAATTTATAAAAATATTATAGTTTGATCCTAATTAAAATACACTTATTAATTTTTTACCATTATATCATAAGATTATTCTCAATCATTAATTTTTAATTTTTTAAAATATAATTTTAATTAATAATATTTATATTTTTTTGATTTAAAATTTTTAAAGCAGATAAAGCATGAGATGAGAGAAATTAAATTATAGATTTATGTTAAAGTTTAAAAAAAAGGTGAAAATTGAGGTATATAATAAACCTTTAAAATATACTGATAATTTAAACTAGTTAAAAATTATTAAATTTCATGTTACCTATTAAGAAAGGCCAACAAAAAAAAGAAAATTCTGAAAGACGAATAAAAAACACAGCAGTTTTACAACAACAGGAACTAAAATTTAGATTTTTCAAAAATTCAGACTAATTTGTAATGCCCTTCTCACCTCAAGAGCCCAAATCGATTTACCCAAAAAAAAAGTCAAAAGCACATATCATATCTTCTCATACGACTAACCTAAAGTTAAGACTAGAAAACATAATAACTCGATCTGAAGTTTAGGTGAACTTTGCTCGAACTGATCGTTACACGAAGAAAATCAATAATTCTACATGGCAAAAAATATCATCTGTAGGGCATCATACAAAATCTCTAATGAAAGATACAAATTTATTCCAGGATTCCAAAGTCTTCATAAACTACCATATGAACCTCTGAATGCCAGGCTCCTCATGATCCCAGTGAAATGGCCTCAACAAGAACATTGCCATTGTGAGTACATTAACAGAAGCATAGAGGAACCCCACCACCACTTCAATGTTATCAACATGAGAATTTAAGATCAAGAGATAGAATGGTATGGTGTAATATCTGAGCTCAATCAGAGGTGCAGGGATGAGAACCATGGCACTAGCAATGAAAAATAAGAGCACCCAAATCTTTCTCTGGGTCTTCACTGTGAAGTAGAAAAAAAAAAAAAAAAATCAGTTGTCATTCCATATTGTTGAAAATTTTTGAATTGTTACACTTGAATTCTTTCCTAACTCTATAACCCTTCTTTATTTTTACATTTGCGTAGCCAGTCCGAATCGCAGGGGAAGGAGCATTCCGTAGTTGATGGTCATCGTAAAATAGTTACTTATGATGGATTTCACCCATTATTCATTGGTGCTCAAGGAGAGAGCTATCTTGCATGAGCTCATCGAAAAGAAAAATCCAAATAGCTGATCCCAAGTAGTTTTGGAGTAGAGTTTTGTTAGCGGATCCTACGTAGTTATGAGGTAGGGGTTTAGTTGGTGTTTTTCATACATTTGCTTCTTTCCCACCAAGGAGGGTCAATCTCATCCATTATCCCGGAGTAATTTATACTCGATATAATCGTGAGATATCAACTTTTTAAATAAGGAATAAAACGGAGCTGTGTACCTAACATGTTGATGATGAAAAACCAGGAATAGATATAAAGTGGGACAAGAAAATATTTCATTGACCAGTGAGCTTGGATGACCTTGCGCCAAATATAGAAGGTGTAATGCCGGTTGTCCGCAAGAAGATAAGGATGAGCAATACTGCATTAATAAATTAAAGTAATTAAAGCATAATATATGCATTTTTTGGAAAAAGACAATAGAAAAAATCTTGACAAAGAAGAGATTCTCTGTGAAGAGGGATAACTAGCACACGAGATATGGAACGCAAATCAACACTTTGTAATATATCACCAGAATGTTCAAGAATTTGAGAGTAAATTGAAATAACTTACCTGAAAAAATGAACTGATATGAAACCCAAGATCAGAGAAACTGATATCTGAAAAGCACTACTAAGCTTCCTGCTCCAGAACTGTCGGCAAAAATTTGAAACCTGGCTTATATTGAAATGGGCAGGAGCTAATGCTAAAGCAGCAGCTAAACCAAAGTACAAAATCTGTGCAAAGTGAGGTGACACTACATGGGCCTCTTTTGCACCTGCAAAATTAAAAGATAAACTTTAGCATGTTTGTAGAATGCATAACACCAAGCAATATTGAAGTTCTAAGATAGGCAGATTAACCTGATTTGGTTAGGGCTTAAAAAACTCCCAGATTTCTCAAAAAATAATTTCAATAAAAATTTATATTTTACATCATATACAAATTCAAATATTAAAATCAACTTTACTCCACGTCCTCCACAAATTTCAACTTTAAAAATTAAAATTTATTTTACACCTTACATATACTTAAATACAAAAATTCAACTTTAATTCACACCCAACACAATCCTAAAAAATAAATTAACTTGGTTTCATATTATAACATCAAGGGCCAATTGGTTCAATGTTGTCTTGTGATAACATGTATAAATAATATTATATATAAAAAAATTATTACTCAAAATATGACATCTAAATATCAGAACATCTAGATAACATGACATAAAATCAAGATAATAATGAACCAAACGCCTTCTAAAATAATTTTTTTCTTTTATTTAAAAAAACTTAAAATATTCTCAAAAACATACTCCAACCAAATGGGGTCAGATAGCTTTAGCATACCAAGAACAATGCCTCCATTGAGGATAACAAAGGCCAAAAATGCCACCAACACTATAATGTAAGGGAAGAAAGTAACCAACACTTTCCACTTGAAATACCATAATTTCAAAGTGACTTCCATGATCTCATCCATGAAGCCTGCAAAATAATCATAACAAAAGATGGAAAAAAACTCAATTTGTAGGAAAGACCAAAAGAAAGAAATTGCCAAAAGTAGGGGTGGAGAAGGGGGAGGTTTTAGATGACAAAACACCTATTCAGTCCATCAAACCCCGAACATCCCATACCCCTCCCAAACTTGCCTCAAGTTCTAATTTCTAAATGGAAATCCACTGCATGCTAAACTCATACCAGTCTTACTCCACACCACTCTATTTACGATATTTTGACCAAATTAAAACCTCTCAACAATAATAACAATAAGTAAATACTTTCACGAATCTAATCTATTAAATATAATATGCTTGTGTTTTTCAAAAAAAAAAAATTATAAGAGTTGATTAAGTTGTATGACTAACAAATTTATTAAGTTGGGTTGAGATAGTTGAAGCACCATATCAGCTGCACCACATGTTTACGCATTAGATTAATACCTGTCCTTATTGATATGAATTTGAATCCATAATAGTCTCATTAGAGTATCTGAACTTCCACATCTAACCAAAAGTAACAAAATGCTATGCTACAACGTATTAAGTGTTGGGAAATAATGTAAATTTCTTCTATCTACTAAGTGTAAAGCACAGAACTAATCAATCAGCAGTTATGACTTTCATTACATAGAAGGTACCATCATCTACTATAAAACTCTCAAAGTTTCTTATCAAATTTCACCAAAAGGCTTCTCATAAGGGCACCATTGCAAAAGACTAGATCAGCAAGCAGATTGGTGGCTAAAGTAAAATATATGCACAACCCTTCCGCAATCTTCAAAGACAATTGGTTAGCAAGCATTGAAACAACACAAGGCTGGTTCTTCTTATGATTATGGTGACTATGTGGTCGGTTCCTGCTTTTAAAAAGTCTAACAACCATCTAAGTATTGCCACTTCCAATATAACATTATAGTATTCCCAAAACATATCTTGAGTGAGAAGACAGATAGGTTCTTCGTTTTCATAGCATGCATATAGGAGATCAAATTGATCTAGTTGACTCCCAGAGAACCTTTCTTGCAGTACAAAATATGTGAGATTGGATGCCACAATATCGAGTCTCACTGAAAGATGATGAGATATCAATGTACAATATCGACATCTTAAGAAAAAAAGGGGTCGAGGCCCAATGCCACAACATCGAGCATCACTAAGGTCTTATTTGGTTTATGCCATAAAAAATTTATTTTTTAAATATTTATTTCATATCTAACATAGATTCTAACATAAAAAATCTATTTTATTTTACTTTATGCATAAATCCTAATATCAAAAAATAACTTTATTTCACATTTCATGCATATTAATTAAAAAATAAATTATATCACATTTTCACAACTCTCGATATTAAAATAATTTTATTTTACAACATACACAAATACCAACATATTTTCTCTCTCTAACCAAAAAACCAATCTCCAACCAAACAAGGATGAGAATCAACTCTTATGTCAACCTCAAGAAAACCATAATATTTTGAGTAGCGAACATCGGTACGAGAGACATCAATGATAGATATTAGTAGTGTGGTCATTGATATGGGAGATGGTGTTGGATTCTCGACATAAGAATCGATGCTACATCTCGAGCAAAAATACAAGAAAGGTTTGGAGATTAGATCCCAGAAGATCTGAAGAGGTCCAATGGTTATAGATCCAGAGCTCCAATGGTTTTGAACTATTTTGGTCTCAAGGTCAAAATTTGACCTCGAGAATGTTGAGGTACACATGCGCATCCTATGGTCTCAATTCACAACAAAACTATCACTTGGGCTTACAAATTACATAAAATATTTCAAAAATGAAAAGGCATACCATTCTGCATGCTACGATTAATGTCTCACTGATTCTGAACATCATGTTAATTAACTTCACCAAACAAATACAATTTGAAATCCTGCTAAATTAACATTAGAACTATGTAAAAGTGACTATTGAAGAGAACCCATATTTTTAATTATAGCTAATGATGCCAGATCATTAACCATGTACCTTGGGAAAAGTAAAAGAATTTGAAATGATGGTTTAACTGTAACACTCTGAAAGAATAGTATATGTTATCACATAGCATGCTAAGGTTCTACTACATGGGAATAGAAAGTGAACGTATAAATGCCTCAAGAGGATAACCAAATTGTATGACCTTCGTAATATCAGTATGTAGAAGAAAACCTGAGTCATTCAATAGGTGACCATTGCTGACTCCAGATTCAGATAATTCCCTAGTTTCCCTTGAGGTGCCCATTGTCCGTCTTCTCAGTGTTGGAGCTACCGCAACAACCTTTTTGTTAGAGCCAAAGTTTTTTTTCTCAAATTTTATCTTATGATCAACTAAAATGTGATCTTTCCAGCATAAATCTTCCACGTAAGTTATAGCTCCATTAGCAGCAACAAACATAACCCACACCACATTGGTTTGCCTAAAAAGTGTTGAAAATGCCCCAAGCTGTGCATGAGAAATGTGAGCCAATTATGTAACACTTAAATCATTAGGAAAAAGTTTAGATTGAAGCTTCATAAACAAAAAAATAGTAAATCCTGACTAGTAGTCCTAAAGATGTAGATAAGCGATTACAAGAGCCGATTCAAGCATCAGTGTCCAATGTGTTCAAGATGTTTGTAGATGGCTTTCTTTAGAAGTAGGGTAACTACTACGTAATATAACTGCTCCTCACAAGTAATGGTTAAACATAGATTGGAACCAAGCTAATTTTGAAATGGCTTTGTGATAATGAAACCAACCAGCGAAAATTGTTATTGATCAATAGACCAATGCACCAACTGCAATCTTTTACATGACCAACATGCACTATTATGATATGCTTGTGTTATAACATAGGTTCTTTATTTGACTTTAGTTTCAAGTTGTTTTGTCTGGTTGAACAAAGCTGATTATACTATGGTTATCTAGATTGATCATAATTTGTTCATTCCTTTTTATATATTGTATAATATATAACATAGTAATCCATTCGATATTGTTATTCATCTATTATACATATAATAAGGCCAGAACTTCCATCATCTATCCTATGAGGATGACTTTGATTTCATCAGCAATTGAATCTTAACCTATAATACTAACGTCATTTCATCCATTTTTGTATTCGACGAAAACTCAAATACAAAAGAAAAAGAAAGAGAAAAAAAGATCAAGATTAATCATGATACATATAGATTTTTTTTCTCAAACGAGCAAGATACATAGCAAGAACAGCAGATAGTAATCAACATCCATAGAGAAATGTGAAGAACAAGAGCAGTGGGTGTAGTCCTATTACGACCACATAGAAAGATAAGAAAATTGTGCTTTATTAGTCTTTGGTTTCATGTTTAGTTTGGTTGAACAGAACTGATTATTCTATAGTTGTCTAGATTCATCATAATTTGTTCATTCCTTCATATAGTATAACATAATAAGAAAAAAAGCATAACATATAACATAATATTCAATTCTACCTTTTTATTCATTTAATATCTACATAGTACCAGGACTTCATCATCTACCCTGTAACTGTGGATGAATTTTATATAAAACAATATCCAATTCTACCTTTTCATTCATATAATTCTATATAAGACCATGACATCATCTATCCTGTAAGTGTAGATAAATTGGATTTCTTTAGCAACCAAATCTACCTATAATACTAACATCATTTCATCCACTTTTGCAGTCGGCCAAAGCTCAAATACAACAGAAAAAAGAAAGGGAAAAAAAGGTTAATCATGAGATGGACTTATTACCAAGGCACTGAGCATATACTTTTTTTTCAAACTAGCAAGATACATAGCAAGGACGGCAGATAGCGAAGCAGCATCTGTATAATAGAGGAATGTGAAGAACCAGTGAAGTGGGTATAGTGCTATTACAACTGCATAGAAAGTTGCTCTCTTTCCACTGAGACAAGGTCTCAAGATGATAAGCAAATCATAAACAAGCACACTGCATATAATTGCCATGATCGCATTAATAGATCGAAGATAAGCAGTGGAGCAGAGTTCAGGGAACGACTGGATACCCTTAGCAAACCACATGCCTGGAAACAAAGAAGCAAGATAGGCAAGTGAAAGATAGTACCTGCAAGTGGATTATCCAAACTCAATTTCTTGATTTATTGTTAGATCATCTGAGAGTAAATGAATAACCATGCAACCAGGCTTATTTTAGCCAGATTCTTTTTCACAGAAAAGATAATAAAATAAAAAGAAATGTATTTTTTGCTTCAAGAGAACTGCGTACTGTTATAACAATTCTACCCCCCCCCAGTTTTTTTATAAAATCAAGGTAATTAATTTATCTACATTTACTACTACAAAGTGGGTGGAAAGTCACGCTCTAATCCCTATATGAAAAAAACATTACTGCTTTACATTGCACCTAGCCTAACTTTCCAACATAAATGGATTTCTTGCACTTACATTGTAGTGCAGTCTACACGATCCAATTACCAAAAGTATAACCTCCAGCAAAAGTCTGATCTAGTCAGGTGCTTTCCATGTTTTGGACTAGAATAAAACCATAATTGAAAAAAAAAGAACTATATTCAATACAAAAGTTTCAAAATAAATCAAAGAGAAACACATTACTTGCCATCAAATATCCGGAAAAGCAAGAAGCAAAAAACAGTTATGACGTTTTGATAGCTCAATCCCTGGCTTCTGAAGCAAAGAATGTAAAAAGAATTCTTCAAAGTGGAGATAAAATGTTTTAATCCAAGGTATTGATGAAGAATTTATTTCTACACAGTACCTGTTACTCATGATAGTTGAAAATAGAATACATGTAAACTTTCAAGGAAAATAGAATATAACAGTAATCAATTCATTGTATTAGTGACAAAAATAAAACCTGAAACTGTAAAATAAACTTCGCACTTCAATTACAGAGAAGTGTTGCATCCTCCCAATGTAGCTAAATGGATATCGAATTAAACATGAATCACAATAAGGAGAGCCTAAGGAAAAACGAGGTAGAGATGCAGTAAACTCACAGCCCAGGTGGGGTTGTGATCATAGGATCCCAAGTTTTGAAGTCGCCGTGGCAGTAGCGTTGCGCCTGCGGAATGTGAAATATCTCGTCCTGCGACAAAGACGTTGGACGAGGAATAAATTCGAATGGGCATAAGGCGAGCAACAACGGCGCTAAACGATGAAAAAGAGCAAGATTGTTCGCGTTACCATATAGGGATCTGGAACAATCCGGTTGACAGCGATAGAGATTGGAATGACCCACAAGCTCACAATCGCGGCAACCGCCATTCTCCCCATCTTTTCTTTCTGCTATCTCCACGCAGCTCAAATCAACATCATTCGGGAGACATTTCGAAATAATCGAATAAACCAACAACCAATACAGCACGAGAACAACTCACCGCCGAGGTCCTCGAGGTGAAATTCCCGACTGCAGATGGAGGCTTCAACGGCTTTGCGAGTCGCGGCGTTACAACGCCTTGACTGAGTTCTTGGAGCGTGAGAGTGTCGACCGTCGACGGAGGACTACGACAAGGGGCCGACGCCGGCGATCGGCGGTTAGGGGAAGCCGGCTTTTACGGACGTGAGAAGTTCGCCGGCTTCGCGCACGAAGGGCCGCCGATCAAACTGTCGGAAATGGAAGGGGCGAACGGTGAATATTATTATTGATATTAAAAATAAAACCGCGATAATACTAATTTAAAAAATAATAATAATAAAAAATATTTTTTAATTATTTTATATAAATTTTAATATAAAAAAATATTTTTTATTTCACATACTCAATAATTTTTAATAAAAATATTAACTTTATTTTATATTTTAGATTAAAATATTAAATTCTAGTATTTTAATTTAAAATATAAAATAAAGTTGATATTTTTATTAAAAATTATTAAGTATGAAAAATAAAAAATATTTCTTTACATTAAAATTCGTATAGAATAATTAAAAAATTTTATTTATTTATTATTATTATTGTTTGTTTTTAAATTAGTACCATTTTAATTTTGATTTTGGTCCTCACGCCCGATCGATCAGTCAATTTTTTTTTATATTATTATTTTTATAAAATTTGAACAATGAGACTGTAAATTTTTAAATAAATATGTAATATTTAAAATCTTATGTATTACATATATAAATGCTCCTTAAAAAATTAAAATAAATGTATATAGGTTGTTTTCGTGTCAACCTGTGAACTCAAAGATGAACCTATTTATTTGGGTTTGATTCGGGTTAATTAGATTATAGCCCATACCTGTGTAAGAAAAATAACAATATCGACCTGAGTTGAGTTCGATTTGGGTTCAATTAATCGCTAGATTCCAAAATTGTCGTTCCTAATTTCCTACTTGGGCTGTCTGCCATTCAATTGCAAGCCGACATCAGACATTGGCTCAAGACTGGATTAAAATTTTTTGATTCGATCTTAATTTGATTTAAATTTTGAATAAAAAGAGTTCGATTTGATCTCGATTTGAGTAAAATCCAGCTCACAGGACATCAATTCAAACCTACACTGAGCAATTTAACTGATTTCAGTTAAATTTTGATCTTTCAATTAGAATATCAAATATTTATTAATTTGTAATCATACATGTTAATTTAATAATTATAAAATAAAAAAAAAATAACTTGTGAAGGTGAACAAGAGTCATGGGAATGATCTATATGTATATGTATATAATATTTATTATTATTATTATTATCAGTAATTAATCGATTTAATTTTATGTTGACTCAAATTTAAATTAATTAAAATTTGAAGCCACAAAAATAAATCAGTAATTAGTTTACTTGGATGAAGTAAATATCTAAAATTTGATTTAATTTTCAACCACCCTGAGGCCTGTTTAATGTGAGGATCAAAATAATATTATTTTAAATAATAATAATAATAATAATAAATAAATATTTTTAATTATTTTATATAAATTTTAATATAAAAAATATTATTTTACATTTTAGATCAAAATACTCAATTTTTATTAAAAATTATTAAGTGTGTGAAATAAAATAATATTTTTATATTAAAATTTATGTAGAATAATTAAATAAATTTATTTATTATTATTATTTTTAAAAATAATATTTTAATTTTAATTTTAATTTTAATTTTAATTTTAATTTTAGTCCTAGCATCAAACAAGACCTTAAATTTTGTGTGTAAAATTAACAGCCCTATAATGCGCCTAAAAACAAAATCTGCAACCTTAAGTCAAAATTAAAACAATGTTTTTTTTTTTAACAAAAACAATGTAAAAATATTTTATGTAATACAAAAATAAAAAAAATGCAAGTATCACAGAAAAAAAAAAAGCTAAATCTTAAGTTACAGTATAAAAATAATTTTATATTCTAATATATTTTTTATGCATAAATTTATTTATTTTATAACGTTCACTTTACTATTTATATTTTATTAATTCTTATATCGTAAATAATTACATGTCTTCATACAAATTTGAACATGAGACCTTTGACTCGAATTCGATGATAATTATTGGATTCTGACCATGTCACCAACCACTTGATAATAATTCATATTTTTTTGCATCTAAGTAGCCAAAATGGCTCTATAAATCTTTAAAAAAATAGTGAAAAACGGTATCATTTTTATTTTTTCGTCACACATGAGGCCTACTGACTCATCTGCACATGATTAGGATTTAGGCATTGAATATTCGTATTGACATACTCATCTGAAAGCGAATAATTTTTCGTTAAAACAGACATCACGACATGAAGAGGATCAGACTCCTCTTGGGTATCTTGTAATGCAATCACATAGTGATAAAATAAAATAATTGCTTCTTTTAAGTATTTTATAAGAAATGAAAAAACTTATTCGTCATCAGAGAAGAATCATTAAAATTTTTTCACGAGCATCTAAAAACTCCTGATGAAGAGGAGGTTTGAACTAAAGGATTGAAAGCTCAATAAAACCGACAGAGTTTCAATTTTATTGACAACACGAGACTACTTTCTTTCGACAAAATGTTTGACTTTTATTTTCTAGCAAGTGGCATTAAAGCCTTAGTTGAAAAACCTAAAGCTAAAGAAGAATGACTTGTCAAATATGCAAACAAATAAGATGAAGATGAAAAAAATCTTTGACCTTCATCAAAAAAAAAAATAAATTTAAACTTCATCGAAAAAGAATCTTTGAAGATGCATCTTGGCTGATACCCCGAGATAAAGCATCAAAGATTTGAGAATAAGGCTCACTTCGACAAGGTATCCCACTGACAAGTTCATAAATCTAGTTGATGTAGGTACCTAAAAGCATCAAAGAATGCTCGAGGGCAAGAACTCTAATTAATAGTGAAGTTCTACGTCGATGGAATTAGATTTCCTATTCAAAAACAATACCTACAAGCCGGTCACCTTCCTAAGGGAAGAGAAGAGCATTGAAGAAGAAATGGGGTGGTTTTCAAGCAAAAGACAAAGAAAGTTTATGACAAAAGTATAACTGAAGATTCATCGTGAAACACTTTTAGTAGAAGCTAGAGATAGACTTTGAAGAGATCCCTTCAGTGGCGGTGAAAATGAGGTCGTTCCATGGTGTTCTACTCGCTTCGCTGCACACCTCAACTTGAAAGCCAAACAAATTTCTTTCACAAAAAAATTTTCGAGATAAAGAGAGGCGCATTATGCCTAAAAATTGAAAAGAAGACCATAAAGCAAGCCCCTTCGCATAAGAAGAAGTTTGTGACAGCAAATTAGAAATCAAACGCTCATTCAAGTTTTAATCTAAATCAAAAATTTAACAATGTCTTTTGAGCAACTGCATACAAAAAATTCATTACAAAGAACATCTCTGAATCAAGAGTGAAAGGAGATGAATTACTAGCTTACAAACACATTACGATTCGAGACATCTTCAAATCAAATCAAAGGAATCAAGTAGATCTATAATTTAGCAATTTACTTGAATGATTGAACTATATTTATTACCAATTTTACATCTTCCCCTTCACTTCCTACTATAACAAATACAAAATCAACTTGAACAGAGTACTCATCAGATTCCTTTCAACACCAAATCTACACATCATGCAGAGCTTCATTGAGACGAAAAGGGGAGAGAGAACTGCTCTCGAATCTACAATAACTTGTTCATCCCCGTATATTTACATCGAAGATCTCCAGATCCTCCCCTCGAAAGAGACGATGATCACGGATACGTCGTCGTGGTATCTTCTTCTATCTCCTTGTGGAATCTCCAACAGCTCATGCAAATCCATCCCTGCAATCGAAGCGCATTGGTGTAGAGTTCTAATCAAGTAGATGATTGAGAACATCGCACGGATTAGAATTCAAGGCATCTCAATAACTTACCAGCTTGTTTTGCTGCACGGAAGAGAACTTGTTCTATGAGGTGTTGAGCAGGGTCTCCATCCGGGTTTGTCGTGACGAAGTGCTCGACTTCGATGACCGCTTCGTAGTTGGTGAAGTACTGGTAGAGCCCATCAGATGAGAGTATCAGGAACATGTCTCTGTGCCCCAGCCTGTGATGGTGAAGGAAGGGCCTGCATGTGATGTAAGGAGAGCTCCCCATGTAGTCTATTCTGAACATCTCCAGGAGAGCATTGTTCCATTTTGGCTGAAATTTAAAGGAAAAAAAAAAAAAACACAACATTTGTGAACTTTTTTCAAAACAGAGATTAAAACCGTAAATGTTTCTAATCATTAAAGTTTATATGATATTAAAAATCAAAAGAAAAGTTAAATTTTTGACGTACGTGTTTCAAAAAACCAGCACCAAAAGCCCTCGTCACCTTCAATGAGCCCTTCACTCGATCATTAACAATGGCAGAAGCATCCTCAGGGTGCTCACTCCTTATTCTTCTAGCTTCCTGTGTGAGTCACAATCCGCATAAGAAACAATGAAACAACAAGAAGAACAAATTCTGCTGAGATTTTCGTCATCTTCTTCATGTTCTACCTCTTCAACGCCGGTGCTGTGCTCCTTCGTAAGCTGCAGAGCCAGAAAATCATCCATCTGATCCACACCACCATGGTTTTTCTGGAGATAATGGAGATTTTCCTCATTAATCCTGTCCAGGCTCTGTTTTTCTTTCTCCACTGCCTTCTGAGCTAGAACAGCTCGGCTATCTCCTACATTCATTAGGTAAACGTCTTCTCCCTTCATCACCATTACCAGAACGCAAGAACCCATGAGCGCGAGCTCCGGATTCTCCAAAACCATCTTGTCTGCTATGTTGAGAAAAGCCTCCTCTGTTTTTATTAATGCATGAAACAGAGCTTTCAGTACCTTGTGGTGATTCTCATGGCCGCCAGAGCTCTGCCGGATCAACTCGGCACTATTCTTGTAAGTGGTTGCCGGCTTTCCTTCTACTTCGATTTCTTCCGGGGAGACCCGATTTGTCGCCGGAGGATGAGATGAATCCTTGCCGGCGGGGAGGAGGACTTCTGGCCTTTCTTCATCCCACAAGAGCCCCTTGAGCTCCAGCTGCACGGCGGAGTAGAGATTGGAGAGGAGGTAGTCGGTGGCGTCAGGGCCGTTGAATCCGTCGTAAATTCCGACGAAGAGCCAGCCGTGATCTTCTGAGATCACGACGTGAACTCGATCCTCCCCTGCCCTTCCCTGCGCCCAGTGGAGATTCTCGCCGGATTCGGACTCGTCGGCGGCCATCGAGCTCGACGGACAAGTAGAGCCACTGCCGGAGGAATCCGATTCCTTGAGTATTGCGTTGGGGACGGAGATGGTGCGGGAAATGACTTTTGTAAGATTGCCGAGGAGGGAGGCAGCAGCCCTGCGGTGGAGAGCCAGGCCGTGGGAAAGGCTCCGGCGGAGAGCTCCGGCAGGTCCGGCTGGCCGATCAAGCGGCCCGGAGAACATAACGGAGGCGGAGTACGGGTCGATCGGGCCGGACATGAATCCGCCGCGCTTAATCGGGCCGGAGAGGAAGCCGCGGTCGAAGATGGGGCCAGAGAAGCGCGGAACGGGCTGAAGCGGGATAGATGAAAAGGAGGTCGAGCTTTCAAAGGCTGCTCCTCCCCCGCCGTCGAATGGAGGGAGGAAGAGCGCGGTTGAGAGAGCGGTAGCGGTGTTGGCGCTGACAGCCGCCCCGGAAATTGACCGGAAGGTGGCGGTCTCCTCTGAGTGGTGAACCTTGGACGAGCCCGAGAGTGGGAACGGCGCATCGGGCCGTACGTAGCAGAAAGAGTGCCCGAGTTCCTCGTCCCACTGCTCCGACAAGACGACGGCGGCCTCTCGGCTGCTCCCGCCGCCGCCGCCGCCGCCGCAGCAGCCAGTGAGGCAAGCTTTGAGCTTTGCAGCGCCGTTGCCCATAGATGTGTGTGTGCGCGCGTGCGTGTGCGAGCGAGAGAGAGAGAGATTGCTTGGTGATGAGGAGAAAGTGGGACTGAGGAGAGTAGTGGAGGAGCAGAGTTGACTTCTTGGAAGGAGAAAGGTGCGGGTGGGTGGGCCTGAAGGGTTGAATACTGCAAAAAATCAAAAAATGAAAAGAAAAAAAAATGGGGTTCACGTCAGAGGAGTCCGGTTCATTAAACCACGGGCCGCCGGTTTAACGTAGAGGGGTAATACTATAAATTATTGGAAAATTAGGGATGGTCTTACAAAATTTCATTAAAAATCCCTCTCTCCCCTGATTTTATAAAGTTGACTGCCACGTGTCTTTCGGAATCGAACTGAACCAGGCACCCTTTCCGATCGTATCCGACGACCTACACACCACAGCAATCCAGCGAATCCGATTTCGAAACGTGTCAGACAGAAGACTTTTTGCCCAATCGTGCCTAAACTTTTTCATGCGGTAGGTGGACTTTGCTGTTTCACGTTATTCAGTGCACATCCGATCTGTCAAGTCTTGAGTCATCGGGTTTGACTCCGTGACGGCTCCTGCAAGTAAACAAAGTCAGCCCATTCAATCTTGAAGTTTGTTTATTTTACTTTTGGTTAAAATTACGTCATATAAAAATATTTTTACTTTAAAAATTACATATGATACGTAAAATTATTATCTAAAAATATATAAAATATAAATAAAATTTAATTTTTATACTTTAATTTATATTATATATAATGTAAAGTATAATAAAATTATTAACTAAATTAATATATATTAAAAAAAAAGTAGGATCATTAAGCGAATCTAAAAAGATAAAACATAAAAAATAAGAATAATTTGTAGCCACACAATTTAGTTTTATTTATATCTTATCCATCCATTTTTAGTTAATTACGTTATGCACACTCAAAATATTACAAAATTTTACATACACACATTTGAGTTAAAACTTAATCAAAATTTATTTAAAAAAAAAAATATTCTATTAGTAA
>JAEMOT010000746.1:42827-90190 GCA_019297695.1 Apostasia ramifera
CTTTAGTGTCGAGCTTCTTATATAAATCCTCAAGAGCCATATTTTTTGCAATGCCTACTTCTTTCTTAGACTCTCGTCGAGCCACTTTATATTTCTCCCACTTATCATTATTTTTATTTTTAAACCAATTATAGAAATAATGAAAGAAAATCATTTTTTTTAACTTTTTCTTAACCTTTATGAATTTATTCTAATATCAATAAAATTTGAGTGTGCCAAGTTTTAACATTTAAAATATTTTTATCTTCAAGAAAACTTATGGCTTTCAATAACTTTTGCCAACACTTTCAAAGGAATCCCTTATTTATAATAGTAATTACTATCATTTTTATAATATATTAATACGTATAATTACTTAATTATTAATTATATATTATATTCATAGTTGCACCACCACTAGCCCCACTACTCGTCTTTAATCACTCGGGTTGAGACTCTTCTTCAAACTAAAACCCTAGCCGCTAACTAGAGTTGCCTTTGTCGATCCCGTCCATCCTCGCGTTGCTAGTAGTCAACCCATGCCGCCTCCATCGTTAGGCGCTCGTCAATCTTTGTCGCCTTCATCTAGCCTTTTTCATTGAGCTGGCAGTTTGTCCAACAATCTCTGTCCAGCCTTTTGTTTTGAGATGCTTCTCCTCCATTGATCTTCGGTGCGTCACTTTCCTCCTTTCTACAGTCGCCAACCTCACTTTACTTGTGATGCTCATAGCTGAAGAGGGCGGAAAGTGATTTTCAGATGATGTCCTAAGAGAAAGAAATTAATAAGGTAAAGTGTGGCTCCTGGCAGGCTTCTAAGCCTATAGAAAGTGGTGAAATGAGCACAAAAATGAATCATTCCATATCAAAAAGTGGGCAAAATCTTAAATTATATAAATAAATAATGTGATCTCAAATAGTAGATGTAACTTTTGGGAAAAAACTGTGAGGCAAATGATGAAAAGCTTTGTAATTAAGAGTGGGATAGATGATCTCCTGAGAAGTGCTCAAGACATATCGTTTCCTAAAATCAAAACAAATAATACTTTTACAATATAGAAGAAAAAAATTACGTAATAACTGAGGTAAAAGCCAAGATTATTACATTATCCCTCTAAGGTCTTCGCTCCGCCACCGTGTTCATAAATAAAATTTCATAAATAAAATCTAACTTCTACTCATTCACACACTTCAAAATAAATTCAAAATTATCTTGAAATTTTTTTATAGATAAAATTATCTAGAGTTCAATATTGAGAAGTTGGGGCATATTCGATGCAAAACAATAATTTCTTTGATCATAATTACTATAAAATTTTCATTTTGCATTAAAATAAGAACAATTATATACATATTTTCTGAAAAGTTATATTATTAAAACAACATTAGCGTCTAACATGATATATTTTTTTTTAAATAGATATAAGCCTATGTGATATTTAAAATTATAAAGTTATTTTAAAAAATAATTAATTTATAAAATTGATATCTATGTAATTTTTTTCTAAAATTAATCAAAACTCAGCGGAAGTCATCAAAATTCAGCTACCAGAAATCTCTACAGGAACAGAGTCCATCTCTAAAATGGTGAAATCTCTTGTTATCTCTCACCACAATCTCCCTTCCGACGGCCTTGGACACCAGTTTAATGGCGTTGTGACAATCCCTGCACATTCTGATGTTCTTAAAAACCCTAAGTTTTGCTCCATCCGTCGTCTTCAGCAGCCCAAACGCTATCGCCTTCTTCTCGCTGTGCCCCCTCAGCATCTCCACCTTCTCCTCTTCCCCCACCTCATGCAGCACCGACGCCATCTCCGGCAGATACCCAATCTGTCGAATTCTCTCCTCTAAACTCAACCAAAACCCTTCAATCCCAGAATCAAACTCTGGGTTTTGGCTCTTGCCCGCCATGAAGCTGTAAACCTTGCCCCTCAACTCAATCCAACTGCAGCCCGGATCCTTCCTCAACCCATTCTTCCTCATCATCTTCCTCACCCTTCTCGCGTCTTCCCATCTCCCGCATCCTGCGAACAGGTTCGAAACAAGAACGTAGTGCTCCACTTTGTGCGGTTCTAGCTCCAGCAGCTTCTCTGCAACTCTCTCTCCCCGTGCTAAATCTCCATGAATCCTGCAAGCCCCGAGAAACGAGCTCCATATTCGAGCATCAGGCGTCTCAGGCATTTCGTCGATCACCTTCTCTGCATCAGCTAATCTTCCAGCTCTTCCCAGCATGTCAGCAACACAAGCATAATGCTCCAGTTTTGGCACCACCCATTTCGTTCTCATCTCCCCGAAATACTCCATACCTTCTTCCACCAGCCCGCCATGGCTGCAAGCCATCAGAACTCCAATGTAAGTGAACTCATCCGGCTTCAACCCTTCTTCCTCCATCCGATGAAGCAGTTCTACTGCTTCTGAAGCACACCCATGGATTCCATACCCTGTGATTATCACATTCCATGCCACATCATCTTTCTCATCTAATCTATCGAAGACTGTTCGAGCCTGTTCCATCGAGCCGCACTTGGCATACATGTCGATGATCGAGCTTCCGACGAATTCATCTTCACTGAAGCCAGTTTTCATGGTAAAGCAGTGAATCTCCTTCCCTGATCTAATGGCGGATAACTGAGCACTTGCCATTAAGGCACTTGTTGTTGCTACCAAAGAAGGCTCATATCTGTATTGCTGCATTCGTCGGAAAAGAATCAGGCATTCATTTGGCAAGCCATTCTGGGCATACCCAGAGATCATAGCATTCCATGATACTGGATCGATCTCTTCCAGTTCATCGAACAACATTCTTGCTGTCGAAAGCATCCCGCATTGAATGTAGAATGAGAGCAGAGAAACCCGGATGAACGAATCGTTTTCCAATCCGCTTCTCTGAATAAAACCATGAACTGACCTGCCCTGCTTGAAATGCTTCAGGTTGGCACAAGCCAGAAGCAAGCTCCCAATGCTGAACCAATCCGGTTGAAGTTCAAAACTAGTCATCTCCAGGAATAATTCAACAGCACTGGTTGGATCACCATTTTGCGCGCAACCGCCGATCAACGCATTCCATGAACTCACCGTCTTCGCCTCGATGCCATTGAAGGCATTTTTCGCCGATTCAAGAGAGCCACATTTTGCATAGGCTGCAACCAGGGCATTGGGTACCAAATTGTTGCCCTCCAAAGCATTTCTGATCACATACCCATGAATTTCTTTCACAGAGTTCAACTGCCAAGTCCCTAAACAAGCTGGCAATACATTAAGAATGGTGACTTCATCGACCCTTATTTCCTCCTCCAACGACATTGCTTGAAGAAGCTCGAAAGTTCCATCAAGATCCACATTCCTTGAACAAGCACCAATCATGGCGTTCCATGAAACCACATTTCTCCGCAGGGTCTTCTCGAAGAGAAGCCGAGCTTCCGCCAAAGATCCAGATTTTCCGTACATATCTATCAATGCGTTATTTACGCTCAGCTCTTGAACAAGGTTTAGTTTCACCGATAATCCATGCAGTAATCTCCCCAGCTCCACCCACCCCTCCAGTGCGCACATCGGCAGCACGGTGACGACGGTCGCATCGTCGACCCCGACAGGATCTTCGCTAGCGGACATCAACTCCAGGAACAATTCAAAACCCTCGACCACAAGCCCATTCTCTGAAAGCACAGAAAGCAGCGTGTTCCAAGAGACCAAATTTCTCTCAGGCATGTCATCGAACACCTTGACTGCCTTATCGACAAGAGCACATTTCCCATACATTGACATCAGGGAATTGTTCACGAAGGTATCCGATCCGAAACCCATCTTCAAAATCATCCCATGAACTGCTCTTCCCGTATCGGAATCCGAAATTCCAGCGCACGATTTGACGACGCAGGGAAACGAGAAATTATCCGGTTTAAGCTCCGTGATCTCCAAGAACTGGCAAAACAGAGCAATTGCTTCGTGCCAGAGCTCGTTCTTGGAATACCCACTGATCATAGCGTTCCACTGGAAGAGATTTCTCTCTGCCAGATCTTCGAAGAGGGATCGGGAGTCCGTAGGACGGCCGCAGTAGAAGTACATGGTGAGAAGGCGAGTGGTGAGGACGGGATTGCGCATGAGCTCCTTGGAGGAGGAGATGAGCTCGTGGGCTTTCCGGCCGACCTCCAGGTCGCCTTGAAGGCCGCAGGCTTGGAGGAGGATGCCGAAGGCGTCGGAGAGAGGGGAAAAGACGGAGCTTTGGAAGCGGTGGCGGGAGAGTACGAGGAGGGCGTCGTCGAGTCTGCCATTGCTGCAGAGTTCGGCGACCTCTTGAACGAACGGGGGCTCAGGGGATTGGGTTTTGCCTGGTGGACTGAGGACACGGGAGGAATAGTTGTTGAGGGGAAGAGAACATCGCGGGCGTGAAGAGGAGAAGGAGATGGAAGAAGAAGAAGAAGAAGAAGAAGAAGAAGGCGGAGTATTGCAGTGGAAGAAGGTTGCTTTCGATACTGTGATTGAGTTGCGAGGTAGGAGGAAGGAGCACCAGGCTCCGGCCGAAGAAGCCATTTCTTTGGATGAGCTCTTGCTATCTATTTTCATTATTTTTATTTTCAGAAGAATTATTTTAAGCATAATTATGTTTTTTTATTTATTTACAGATTTAGGCCCTCTTAATTCATCTTAAATTACATATTAAATTTTTTATTTTTTAATTTTACATCTTCACCTTTCAAATTTTCTAATAACAAAAACTAATAAAATACATATATTTATAAATATATTTATAATATTTTGTATATACATATTATTAATAATAAGCATCCAAATAATTATAATTAGCAAAAAAATCTTTTAAAAATCTTGAGAAAGACCTAAATATATTGAGCCTATTTGACACGGATTTAGGTTCAAGATAAATAAAATCGGATTCAAAGTTTGAAACGGTTTCAGATAAATGAAGAAGTTTCAAACTTAAATTTTGTTTGGATGAAAAGTAGTTTGAAACTAATTTTAAATCTATTTTAATTTATTTTTGTTTGGATAAATATTAATTTAGAAATCACTTCATCTTATAATAAAATTTTAAAAATAATAAAAATACATAAAATTTATAATAAAAGTAAATAACAAATATTTATTCAAAATTTTATAATTTATTTAAATATTATTAATTTAAAATTATTACGCGAATATATATTAAAATTGAGATATTTAAGGGATGTGGTTATGAGTCAAAAGATGATTTGTTATTATTTTTTAAATTTTAAATTTATCAAATTTTATTATCCCTTAATTTTAGTCTTGAGAAAAATACCAAAATTATCCCCAGATATGCTTTTCTAAAATCTGGGAAAAAAAAGAAGCGATCGCGAGTCTGAAATTACCTTTTCGATGGTTTCGGCTTCGTGGCCTTGAAGCCGTTTCATGCTTTTAAAACGGATTCAGATTTATGGGATAAATCAGAATTATTTTTCTAATTAATTTTATTAAATCGGCTTCGTCCTGCTTGAAATCGTTTGAAGCGGTCAATCAAACAGGCCCATTATGTTTGGATGATTTAGGGGGTGAAGTTGTAAAATTAAAAAATAAGAGATTTAATAAGTAATTTAAGATAAATTAAAAGGTATGTATATAAATGCTCCTTTTTTTATAATAAAAATTTTGTTGCTAAAGCTTAACCTTAAACATGTAATATGCATATAAGTTATATTACAGATAATAATTATAAGATTAATTTATATGTATATATGCCCATACAATATATTATATATGAGACAGCAGAACAGTGGAAGCGCGCCCGTCTAGCTCAGTTGGTAGAGCGCAAGGCTCTTAACCTTGTGGTCGTGGGTTCGAGCCCCACGGTGGGCGTTAACTCTTTTTCTGGAAAAAAAGTTTTTTGAATTTAAATAATAATTAATCACATAATCAGTTGATTATATTTTTAATTACAATGACATCTATGTACTTTATTTTTGTTAAGTTTAAATATGTATTTTTTATCATTTACAAATTGTTGTAACGAATTTGAATTAATGGTTTAAGAAGTTTTATGTATTGCTATTGGTAAAATATTTAGTAAGCTCAATGTTTTATTTCAATTAAGTATTCAAATTATTTTTTATATTACATATGTATTTTACATTTTACTAAATAAATATTCATTTTATATATATATTTGATTTATTTATCTTCTGCATAATATATATGATAGGATGAAATTGAACGACCTTAATAATAGACTCACTCCTATTATTGTCTCTATAGTGCGTAAAAATATTCTTAATTACTTCAAACCTATTAATCTTAAAATGCTCGTAAGCCATAATCATTTCAATGAGTAATACTATCTCGTCACTACATTCATGCTCTTCTTCATGTCCCACTTTCATAACTATTTCTTTTATGTTTTTCGATGTCTTATGACTTTTCTCTTTCATAAATTTTTCTTCTCCAGATCTTTCATATTCTTCGGAAAAGAGATGATTTGCTACATTAATCGAGATACGTAAAAGTGTAGCATTTTTCTCGACAGGGGATATAAAAATTTAAGCAAGACATTCCTCTGTGCTTTCCATGGGATTACTTGTGCTAGCTTTAGTAGTAGATGTGTTCAAATAGCATCATATATTTTCCTCTATCAAAAAAATTTGCCTAATGAAAGTAATATGATATCTTATAATAATTTTTTTTAGAAAGGTGACCTGAATGTAGGAAATAATGAGATGCGAGAGATCACATTTTTAAGAGTGGGTAGAGTGGTAGTGTTTTCTTGTGGTATATATATTTTTGAAATAGGAACATATTTTCTCTATAATATTTTCTCTATAATTTTAATATAAGTTTATCCAAGTTATAAATTGATCTCAAGCTATAATATTCCAGGAAACACTCAACATAACAGATGCAGATCTAGGCTTGCATTATAAGTTTTAACTTTTCAAATCTAACTTTTCTAGGCTCTACTCAAAATAAGATACATGCTTCCCACTTTGATATGAATTTTGATCAAACGGCCATTAAAATAGAATATTTTTGATATTTAAATATATTTTGAGTGAAAATCTTAAAACTTTGATGTTTAGGTAGTGGCAATGGAAGAAGACATCCGCGATGTGAATTAATTTTAGGACAGATCAGCGCTTTAATGTGACATCGAGGAAGAAAAAATATACTATTAAAAGTAAAAATGTAATTTTAATGATTTATTAACGAAATATTTTTTTTCAAATAGATTTTGACTGAGTTTTAATTTAAGTATGCGTATGTAAGATTTTATAATATTTTGAGTGTACATAACGTAATTAACTAAAAAAAAAATGGGTAGCGCATAACGGAAGTAGAATGGTTTCGCATATAGTTAATTATCCAAAAAAAAAATTCCATATCAAAAATTTCATACTTTAAAAAGTTTGGATGTACATGCAATAAGATCTATATCTTAGAGACCAGGATGCAATTTAACCTATAGTTTTATTATAAAGGGTGACTAAGCTTCGTTCTTATCCCATTCCATCCTCATCAGGAGTCAGGACAAAACTTAGATTAAAAAAATGTCGCATGCGATCAGTATAATCTCAACCGTCAAAAGTTCACCGGACGGTTGATATGGCTTGTTCGCATAAGAAAGCACTAGAAGCGCATGCATAAGGACAAAAGGTTAAGCTGTAATCGGGGAAGGTGCGGCACGTACGGGATGCACAGGATGATGCCACGTGGATGGTGATGGGCTACGGAGCCCTTCCCATCCTGCAATATATAAATTGGGAGTTCTCGTGCTGGGGAAGCTAATTCTATCGTTTTCTTTTCGAGCTTCAGTTGATCGAGGGCAAAATGTCGTGCTGCGGAGGGAATTGCGGGTGCGGGACCGACTGCAAATGCGGATCTGGCTGCACTGGGTAATATTTTGTTCTTAGATTTCAACTGGTGTTTGATTTATGCGTGCTTAAGCCTGCTTGGATTTTACTGCACTTTGTGATTCCGATCGACCGAGTTGAGCTGCCTTTTGGATGATCTGGTTCTTTGATAAAGAATTTCCGATGATTAATGTGTTTCCGTTTTCAATCTGTCTTGGATTTTGCGGCTGATTTGATTTATGCGTTTATGATTTCAAATCGCCTTAGATGTTGCAGCAGTTTTGATTCGATCTGCGTCCTTAATTAGGAGGAGTTCCAATGTGAATCGATGATCTGGTTATTTGAAAAAGGAATTCCAGTGTGATTACTGCGTGATTTTCGTATTCCTGATGATGTGATTTCCCCCAATTTTGTCCGATCAGCGTTGCGATGTGATTTTCTAGTAGTTGGTATTATCTCGGAAGTTGACGATCCGAGTCTTCTGATTCTCCTTCGAGCCATTCTGGTTGTCAATTTCACTAGTGATTTCTCTCCTATGGCAGTTGCAAGATGTACCCTGATCTTCGTGAGGAGACCTTCGCGACCATCCAGACCATGGTCCTGGGAGTTGCTCCTCAGAAGGGGTTTGTTCTTCTAGACAAGCTATTTGCCGAGGCTTCCTTTGGCTTTCGTTTATAGTTAACATTGACGGGATCTTGAGTGATAGGTTTGAAGCGGCCGGATTCGAGTCGGCTGTGGCAGGAGCGGAGAACGGCGGCTGCAAGTGCGGCGACAACTGCACCTGCGACCCCTGCAACTGCAAGTGAATGAGAAATCTCGTCTTCGTCAGGAGCCATGGTGCTGTGTGCTGCTCATCGTAGATATAACGGGAGTCTTTTGACAGGTATTTGCAAGAACTTCAATAATGATAGCTAATAAAAAGATTGTTAAAAGGCGTTCGGATGAGTCCGCCCAAGGCCTATATATGTCTATAATGTCTTCTTCCCTCGTGTTCTTTTTTTTTGTGTGTGGTGTGTGTGTGGTGTGCAGCGTGTTCTACCGAGCACGCGAATGAAATGGAAATGGCTCCTCTTCTCATGCATGTGCTCCTACTCCTAATCATCCATTGCTACTCTCTTTGCTATTACTCTCATTTTTTATTACGTACGATAATCATTATATGTGAGCATTTCGTTAAATTAATAGTTGGCATGTTAAATTTATAAATCATCCTTAGTATCATATCAATCGAAATTTTTTCCTTATTGAGCTCATCCTGGGTTATCCCACAACTGAATTTGAAATGAAGCTAAGGGGTGTTAATTGGTTAATGTTATTGTTATTTAAAAAAAATAATTTTTCGATTTAATGATATATATAAATAATTTTTTAAAAAATTATAAAATTATTAATAAAAAAATATTTAAATTATATAACATAACATTAAAATAAAAACAAACTAAATGCCCCTTAAATTCATTTCAAATTAAATCTCTGCTCTCTGCTTGGGGGATTCTTCTTTTAAAGCAGCCTAAATCATTTTTATTAATTTTCATATTTATTTTATATTTTATATTATTTTAATATTAAAAATTAATTTTTTTTATCTCTTATTAATTTAATTCACTTTTTATATAAATTTTAGTATTAAAATAAAGTTGTGATATTAATTTATTTTTTATCCTAAAAACGGTTCACATCAACTCGAAGGCCTGTCTATATATATTATTAAAATAATAATTAATTTATATTATATTTTTTATATATTTTAATATAATAATTAATTTTTTTTATATTATTTATAATTTTTAATAATTTTTTTTTATTTAAATTTAATTGTATAAAGAAACAGGTTCCAAATGTCTCTCAAATCAGCCTATTAAGACGCCAAAAGTAGTATTATGTAATAATTTTAAAATTTTTTTAATTAATTTATTATTGACAAAAGTAATATTTATGCACATTATCGAGGTCATCAAAGTTTAAATATTTACTTATGTAGTACTTATATATTCAACTATAGTTTATATATCAATTTGCTTGATCGAAAATTAAAATGCAAATAAAAAATAATGTTCAATTATAATAATATAATAGTCTTCATATTGCGTCAGTCTTGACTACGAGCCTTCTTAATTTCAATTTCAACATTTCAAAATCATTCATAAATTATTTGGCACAACTTGCATTGCCTGATTGGATGTTTAATTTTTAATGTTGATGTTAAATGATAGCTGAAGCAGTTTAACTATTAGGTCTTGTTTTGTTTGAGGTGAGGATTAAAATTAAGATTAAAATAGTATTAATTTAAATAATAATAATAATAAATAAAATTATTTTACATATATTTTAATATAAAAAGTATTATTTTATTTTATAATTTTTAATAAAAATATTAATTTTATTTTATATTTTAAATTAAAATATTTAATTTTAGTATTTTAATATAGAATGTGAAATAAAATTGATATTTTTATTAAAAAATTATTGAATAATTAATATAAAATAATTTTTTATATTAAAAATAATTAAAATATTTTATTATTTATTATTATTATTATTTAAATTAGTTTTTTTTGAGTTTTAATTTTGATTTTTGCATTAAATATGATTTTAATTTTTTTTTGTTTTATTTTTAGTTTTAACCAGATGTTTTTTAAAAAAAAATAATTTGATGTCACCCTGTTATTATTATTATAATTTATTAACTGGAATTATCATATTATTCGATTGTGTACATAAGACACATAGGTGTCGGCATAAATGATATAATTAAGTTTATCTCTTATGGAAGATAATTATTATTTTATGACATGTTTCATTATTTAATAAGTGATTTATTGAAAAGTTATTATAGTTTATTTTTAATTATATTTTGATTATAGTAGTTTTTAAAAAAAATTTGGATGAGTTACTCCAATTTATTTAATATTATAAGTAAATATTTTTTAAATTTTTAAAATTACGCCTGTTATTTTCATTATTTTTTTACTTTATTGTCGCCATCTTGCCACTGTCACTGCACTCCTCCTAAGGAGAGGAGGGGGAGAGAGAGATAGAGGAGAAAGAGAGGAGTGGAAGGAGAAATTATTTGGTTAGGCTCACATTTCATGTTATATATTAGGCTTTCACTTACATTCTGTTACGTGATTATGTGGGCCTTATATCTTGAAGGTAGCAAAAAACTCGTTAACGTCGGTCTCTAACGAAGTTACTTAACGGAACTCGCGGACCCAAAGATAGCCCTGTTATCGCCGCCTCTATTTTTTATAATACAATGTCCGTGAATTGTTATACAAAGCTCCCTTTTGCATTAAATACGTTGATCATACTGCTATTAAAGTACAATTTTATTTCTTAAAATACACAGTACCATCATGCATTTTACGTCTCCATCATGCCCATATACATTGAATCTTAGGCCATACAACTAGTAATTGCTGAATACAAATTACGAAATGAATCTTAAAATCGCCAGTACATTTTCATTACTTGTATGAACCCTCGTGATATTACATACCATTTATTGCTTATAAGAACATCAAATAATATCAATACAAATGTTATTTCTTGTAATATAATGTCCATGAATGGTTGCACAATGCTCCTTTTCGCACTACCTACATTGGTCATAGTGCTATTAAAGTACAATTTTATTTCTTAAGTACCATCATGCATTTTACGTCTCCATCATGCCCATACACACTGAATCTTAGGTTATACAACTAGTAATTTCTGAATACAAATTATGAAATGTATCTTAATTTTGCCAGTACATTTTCATTACTTATATGAACTGTTGTAATGTTACATACCATTATCGCCTATAAGAACATCAAATAATATCAATACAAATGTTATTTTTTATAATACAATGTTCGTGAATGATTATACAAAGGTAGTTATTTATTGTTTAGTAATATCTTATCAAAATCTATTTGCAGTTTGCTTAGGGGCCGAGTGAATGTGATATTTCATTGCTACCTCTACTTATACAGATAAAAGTGAACAATGCTGAAGAAGCATACGATGTATATTCAAATTATGCCTTTCATACTGGATTTAGTGTTAGAAGAAGTCACCTTGCTTATTGGGTTAGTACGAAAAAGCCAAGAGTGAAAGAATTTGTTTGCTCAAAAGCTGGCTACAAAGATGGTGACAAATAAAAAGGGAAACACTCAGAAGCAGCATTTCAATCATTTAGACGCCTGTTGTGGTTGCATGGCTATGGTAAGAATTAGAGCAGATATTGATGGTAATTGGTATGTCGCCAAGTTCATACAGGAGTACAATCATGACCTTGCAAAACTCGAAGAATGAGATTTTGCGCACAATGTCAAAGCATGGTATTAGAACTTCCGATGCATATCCTCAGCGGCTTCCATATGAGTTGGAGCAACAATATAGTTCTCTATTACAGTAAAGAGATATAAGTATAATAACAGCTTCACATTAGAGAATTTGCTGGTGAATATAAAAATGTAAACAAACTTTTTATGAAAAACAAGTTCGATAAAATGAATTGTAAAATCAGAACAACAAATTTTCTAGCATCTGAATTCCCTGATGTTGCATACAGTTGCAATTCCTTCTTGATTTCTAATGAGTTCAATGGACTGGTTGTACTACTGCATTCTCAGTCATACACAGAAAATAGTGTATGATATTAGTGTAAGATATTAACACACAAAATTTAGATAAATTTTTTTTTTGTAAATGCATAGTTTATTATCCAATACAATATATTATCCTATCAATACATAGTCTTATATTTCAAATACAATTTACAATCATTACAAATTACTCAAATATAAAATTTTATGATCATGTTAGATCTAATTAATTCACGAGCTTTGCTCTTTATTCACTATAATGCTTATACAATATCATAACATGGCAATACAAACTATTTTATTCTGCATACACACTACTTTTAATATTATACACTATTAAAAATATTAGTCTAAATTCTGTGTTGTATGTCAGACACTAATAATCATATAGGAGTGTTATTAATCACATAATAGATTACAAATTTACAGAAGAATTAGTCACATTAAATATATTTAGAGACAGTGTGTATATAGAATAAATATATATGTATTGTCATGCTTTAATTTTGTATAAGCATTCTAGTGAATAAAAGATAACTTACATGTATTATCTACCTTTAACACCATAATTAAAAAATTTAGCATGTATGTGTATGAAATTTTTCACGGTTTGTATATAACTGAGACAACACGTATGAACAGTTTAAGCATTTATATAGTCAATCTGGCTTGTAAGAAAGACGTGAAGAATAGTGCCGCACCTCCTATTTAGTAGAATGATTTATGATTTTGCAATGGCAAAGGATAGATGGAGTATGTAGTTGTCACCTGGGAGAAGCTCGGCGAAAGCACGGTGCGATTTCGTCTGGAAGATCAGTGATAGTGAGAAGATGGCCCGCTAGGGTTTACTTGCAGAGGAAGGATCACGACCTTTACAGCAACCGACAATACATTTTTTAATTAATGTTTTATTTTAAATTTGGGGCAGCACTTCGTCTGTGCGGCGGTGATAACGGGGCTATCCCTGAGTCCGCGAGCTCCGTCAAGTAATTTCGTTAGAGACTGACGTTAATGAGATGTCTGCTGCCTCTGTGATGTAGGGTTCACATAATCATGTAACAGTGTGTGAGTGGGAGCCTAATATATAACATGGAATGCGAATTTGATCAAATAATTTCTCTGGGAGAAGAGGCGGAGAAAAGGAAGATTTGCTTCCCAAAATTGTCAGCTGCCACAGGAAGAGAGAGGAGGGAGAGAGAGAGGAGAGGGGGCAAATAAATGTGGTAAAATTGAAATTTTAAGAAATTTAAAATAAAATATTATTTAGTTGTTGATGAAAATTATTGATTTGAATTTTTTATATAATAATTGTAATTTATAAAATTTTTTATTATTATATAATTTTTAAAATAAGTTCATTCAAAAAAATTTTAAATATAATAAATTGAAATATAATTAAGAATTAATTATAATTTTTTTTTACTAATTAACCAATTGAATCAGATTGCACGGTCTAATCTATCATCATAAACTAGCACGTTGTCGGTCTAGTTCAACTCTAAAATTAGATTGTAAATCAGATTTTATTAAATCATAAAAATTTATTTTAATTATATGATATAATTTTTTTATTTTAATTATATGATATAAATTCTTTATGATGTGTGTTTGTAAATGTTAATTTTAAGATTAAAATTAAACTTAAATGAATATATTTTTTATTTAAAATTATATATATTATGTAATAAATTTAGTTATTATATTGAGATATATTAGATATGTAATATAAGTTAATTATTATTTTGATATTTATAAATAATATGAAATAAAATTAATTTTTTTATTTTAAAATATATGTAAAATATTAAATAAAGTTAAATTATAATATTAAAATTTATGTATAAGGTGTAATATTAGGTTAAAAATTATAAAGTTAATTAACTAAATAAACACATATAATAATAATAATGATGAATTAACAGAATGTATATACTTGTTATTTTAAATGTTTGTCAATATTTTTGATAAATATTTTTTGAGTTTTAAGGCAATATCACTTTACTTATAATTAGCGCGAGGACTAAATCATGATCAAAATAATACTAATTTAAAAAACAACAATAATAATAATAAATAAAATTTTTTAATTATTCTACACAAATTCTAATATAAAAAGAACATTATTTTACTTCACATACTCAATAATTTTCAATAAAAAAATTAATTTTATTTTACATTCTTAATATATATATTTTATTAATTATAAAAATATATTTATTTTTATTATTTATATAAGTACATCATATTTTCATTATTCATATAAGTACATCATATATTAATAAAATATATTTTATTAATTACTTTGTAGGTCATATTCACACTTCTGTGTGACATATTAATAATAATAATAATAATAATAATAATAATAATAGTAATAATAATAATAATAGTAATAATAATAATAGTGATAATAATAATAATAATAATAATAATAATAATAATAATAAAATATTTATAAAATTATTAAATTATCAGGTTAGATTCCGATTCGATTTTAGTTAATCTCTAAAATTTTGAATCTTTCATTCTACTTGTTCTAAGATAGATCCAATTTTCAAAATCTACATTAAAACATTGATTTTAAATTTTAATGGTATATTATAAACCGTGCGACGCTTATCGTAGCCATCGCCACAGGAAAATTCCTACTTTTAGAAAAATTATTGGGTTTAGATGTCTGATCATATCAGCTGTTTGTCAGTCAATAATAGAGAGCCACGTATGTCAGTAGGCCTCATTTTTCGGGTAACACTGCAAATGACGTTAAGTTGCTAAGTCATTGAACGAACTGTCTGGTTAGCCGACCAAATGATTCAGTAGCTGATTGAATTATCTATTCGTTTTAGTTGAACGATCCATTTGATTATCAGATTACGTAGAAATTTATCTAAGATAAATAAATATAATTTAAAATTAGATAGATATTTATTTAAAATAATAAGTATCAAATATATTTATATATTTTTTTAAATTAATATTTAATTGATTTTAAAATATACTTACTTTTTTAAGCAAAAAGCAAAATGTCTACTTAATATTATTTGTAATATGATCTCGTTTGATTGGAGTCAGATTTTTCACTAAATATAAATTTTAATTATAAAAATTAATTTTATTTCACTTTTAATATAAATATAAATATTAGAATTTAAAATATTTTATTTTTTACGTATTTTTTAATATTAAAATAAATATTTTTTTTATTAAATTTAAAAAAAAAAATATTTTTTTTTGTCCCGAAAAAAAGCTCAACGAGGCTTATAAGCCTTTGCGTTTCAAAGTAATCGCAGTTTCTCTCCTCTCTCGAGCTCAAACTCGAAACGAAACCCTAGAAATTCCGATCTCAAGGTCTACTGCACGTTCCCTCCACACACCTATCCAAGATGCCGGCAACTGCGGGGCGAGTGCGTATGCCGGCGAACAACCGCGTTCACAGTAGCGCGGCTCTCCAGACCCACGGCATCTGGCAGAGTGCTATCGGCTACGATCCCTACGCTCCCACCAACAATAACGATAAGGATTCGAAGCCCTCGGCTGACCGGGGCTCCTCGGCTGGCGAGGATGGCGGTGGTGGTGAGAACGCATACGCCAGCTTCCAAGGCCTGCTTGCCCTTGCGCGGATCACCGGCACCAACGCCGACGATACTCGTGGGGCCTGTAAGAGGTGCGGCAGAGTCGGGCACCTCTCGTTCCAGTGCCGTAATTTTCTCAGCCTCAAGGCGGAGGACGAGAAGGATGATTCGGCGATTAACAAGGCCACGGCTCTGTTTCGTGAGATGAAGAAAGCTGCGGGCAGGAAGGAAGAAGAGAGCGAAGAGGAGGATGAGGAGGAAGAGGAAGACGAGAGTTCCGATTCGGACGTGGATCCGGAGATCGAGAAACTAATTGCTGCTAGGTCTGGGAAGAAAATAAAGAAGAGGAATTCTGAGAGAAGGGGAAGGTCAAGGAAGAGGAGCGGAAAAAGATCCAAACGCTGTGACAATGATGATGACGATGAGGAGGAGAGGAGGAAGGAGAAGAGAAGGGCAGAGAAAGAAAAGAGGAGGAACAGTGGTTCCGATGATGATGAAGAAGAGGGACACAGGGGTAGGAAGAGCAGGAAGGACAGAAAGAGAAGGAGGAGTCACAAAAGGAGGGATGTTTCTGATGATGGGTCCGAAGAAGAATCCGATGGCTATACCAGGCGAAGGTACACGAGGAAAGATGCCCATGAAAGCGATTCCGATGGTTATGTTGCTGATCGGCACCACAGGCGAAGAAGGCATAGGCGGAAGGTTTCTCCGAGTGGATCTGACACAAGTTGTTCGGGATATGAGGAGGATAGCCTGCGAAAGAAGTGCTCTAAAAGGAAAAGCAAACATAATATGAGGGACTAATAGCTCGGTTGATCTCAGGTAGGCCTTTTACCTCTAGTATGTTGATTTTGATAAATACTTTCTACTCGTCATTGTGTGGCCTGTGATACCGTCTAAGGAATTTTCTTTTGTTTTTGTTCCTTAAATTATATTTTTGAACTTAAATTCCATTCCGCAGCCAGGAATATACGTTGAAATATTTATATTATCTTCCAGTTATCTTGCTCATGACTTGAACATTGCATATCCTGCATATAGTTGTTCATCTCCTGGTGCAAGTAAATTTCAATGTCAATTCTTTTTCTATAACATCAGCCATGATATTCTGAAATTAATTATGCAGGATGCACACTACATACTTTCCTGTCATATCTATTTGACTATCACTTTTTGAAGTATTTGTTGTGCTGGTGCAGGATGTTGTTTTGTGTTTACTTGAAACTAAGCATGTGCAAAACCTAAATGAGTTCCTAATGAAACTTGTATGTGAACATAATATTAGGTGCGCTAGGAATATGTTGGAGACAATCTACTTTGCGATGCAGCGATAAGTGATTATGCTATTTTTACTATTTTTTAGGAATAAGCTTAAAGTTTGAAAATATACAAAATAAATCAGAAGCCTAAATAGGATAAGGAAGGAGTTCAGTTGGCAAATCAGTAAGGATTTAAAATTTAACTTTCTTTTTTTTTTGGTTCATTGTTTGAAAATATCAAGAGGGTGCTTTATTTCAGGCACTGAAAATCTTCTGGAAACCCAAAAACTTCAGCGAATGTTTGAAGGAGTTATAAACCAAAGTAGATAATGCAAAACAACAACAACAACCAAGCCTTAATCCCACTAGGTGGGGATAATGAAAACAAAATGAAAAAAAAAGAGGAAGCATCTGATCAGGATGAACATTATGCCCCCGTTTGATGAACCAGTGCATTGCATCAAAGACAGATATGGGAAGTGGAACCTTAAAAAGATCAAATTTTATTTTAGGAAAAATTTACATCATTCTTCTTTGTTGTTTCAGCAATTGCCTATTCGCATCCTTGCAATACGGTTAATTACTTACCTAAATTAGATGTTACTGTCTGAAGTTGATGCCTATGATGATTGAGAACAGAATTGACATATGGGTTCATGTTGTGCTACAATCCCCTTTAGAGGCTGATTCAAAGTGAGTTATTGAGTCTTTTTAGGCTTAGTTTGATTGATCAAGCTATTCATTCTATTTATTTTAGTTGAGTTGAGCCTAATCTAGGTTCAGTTTATATATGACTAATCGAGCCTAAGATGAGATCAATTTTCATTTATATTAGGTTTATTGTTGTTTATTATTATCCAACATATTCTATTTAGGTTTTTGGTGTGTGAAAGTTCTTATGCTTATTTTTCTTCAAGAGTTTCTAAAAATCAAAATTAAGCACCACCAACCCAGTATCATAATTTCTTCTCCAAGGAGATCTAACACCAATAAAGGGACCTTCTTGAGGAAATATGTTAAATTCTTCATCAAAGACAGACACTGGGAATTAGGGGTGTGCAAATATATCGAAAGAGTTGAAAATCGACTCAAAATTGAACCAAACTTGTTAATTTGGCTTGTTTTTAATTCGGTTCGAGTTCGGTTCTAAATTTACTAGAACTGGATAATTTTGGTCACTTCTTTGTTTTATTGTACGGGTAGATTGGAACTGTCTCGAATTGGATTAATTATTGATTATGTTTATATTGTATGGTTAATTGGTTATGGTCCTCTTATAAAAAATGGCTATAGTCCTTTAATGTAAGAGTTGGTATTGACTATTTTTGTGTGAGTTGTGATGGATTCAAAATTAAAAATTATACTTTTAATTTAAGTTTGATTTAATTATGAAACATTATTTGGTTTTGGGTTTTATGTTATTATATTTTTTATAGGCACATTGTGGACAATCATATTTTAAGCTTGAAACTGAAATTGAATTGGACCTGAATTGAAAAAATTTGGTTTGGGTTTAGTGAACTCAGTTTGATTTCGGTTCTAGAAACCATGGACTTGACTCTTGTAGGTTCAATTCCATTTCCTCTTGGAATTGAACCGAATCAATGCGAGTTGCACTCATATTATGGATTATGAGAAATGATAGGCATTATCGTATCAAATGAGCTTTATAGTAACCCCTCGGTTCACTTCATTTCCTTAACACCGGTTCACATCACCTTTCTTGTGGTGCTCGTTATAATTACTGCTTCAGATCTATGCCTTGATGCTTCATGGATGATGAGGATTATTTCTATTTTATTATCTTGAGAGATTGTTACGGGATTGAATTAGTTAAATCTTTTTTATTTGTTTATTTTGTTTAATTTGTGGGGTTTGTTTAGTCTTGTATGGTTTGCCTTTATTTAAGGATTGGATTAGCCTACTTTAAATAGATCTTCTACTTGAACATTTGAATGGCCTTATGATTAATAAAAATGTGTTTATTTATAATGTGACTTTGGAATGGGTAGAGTGAGGAAATTGGAGGGATTAGAACTCTTAGGTGAGAATTTTTAAAATTCTAGTTGTCCATTTATTTTATGAGAATTTGTATCAATGCTCTATAATTCCATTGACTTTTTACATCAATTTTTGTATTAGAGCTAGTTCCACTTCAGCTTCTTTGTCACCAATGCACCTCCGTGGCATTGCGTCTCCATGCTGTGGTCGCATCTTCCCGCTACAATGTCTTACTTTGCTGTGCATCGCCGCATCTTAATGCCATCGCAATTCCTGCCACACGCCACTTTTCTGTTTTGTGTGGCTTAATCTAAGACCATGTGGGTTGCTTGCACATCCCGTGTGACCTATCCTCTTGCTTCTTACGCATCTGGCATGCAACCACTTCCCGCACACTTTGCTTGGATGCCTCTTCCTCCCATTAGGCTGTTGCCACGGGTCCCAACGATGCACTATTGCGTGCGTCTTGTGCGTCCTTAGTTTAACTTAATTTGAGCCTAATAGAATATTCCGGACCCAAATTTATCAATAAAGACAATTTCTTATTCGAAATTAATATTTAAATTGAATTTTAGATAAAATTATCAATCTTTTCTATTATTGGATTTTGTTCAAATAGAAAGACGATCTTCTATTGAGTGAATTACTGCTAATATTTTAAGAGGAACTTAATTATTTTCTAAGACCTTATTTGATTTAGTTAATTTAATATGATGCCCTAATTTGACTTTGTAAATTGTTATTTATTGTTGATTCGAATTTATTTAAATTTTAAATTGATTTAATTTATAAGATTTTGAATTATCTTGATTGATTGCATAATATTTTCATTTTGTGAGATAATTTTATCAATTAACTTTGCTTATTTGAAATTCACATTTACATTTATATTTGTCCCACATCAAATTGGTATAAGACAAAATTTATATTCATTTCTTAAGAGCTTCAGCATCATTTTTTCCTGATCATGATATTTATTTTGACATTTCATTTTGTTATTTTTGGGATTTATTTCTTTTTCACATTTCATTTATATTTGCATTATACTCATTATCTCATTTGATCTAAGGCCGTGTTAATACCAACTCACACCTTATATTTAGAATAGATCTTGATTTAAGAGATTAATTGGTCAATTTGATGGCTAAGATTGATAAACGAACTGGTTGGATTACTCATCTAAAGTAGAGGTTCCTAGTTTTGATTGTAGGTTTAATTTTGCAGTCTATTTAGATTGGAATATTAGTATGAATCATAGTTTAAATATGATCCTATATTTAATATGAGAAAAGCCGTTTTACCAAAGGAAAGCCTACCAAATAGGCTAAACTTTATGTTGGCGCCTGGTTGCTTTCATTATAGAACATGTTTAATTGATTTTTGAAATGAATTTAAATGTATTCTAATAAATGAGTATGTTCTCCAATCTTATAGTCAGTATCTTTTACATAGATGGTAGATTTAACTCAAGGAATGTGAACTTTATGTGAATATATTGTTAAGAAGTTTGAATACTGTCATGCATGATTTAAAGTTTCTAAGAATATCATGGTTACCATAATTAGATTTTTAGATAGTTTGTGGATTGATATACATGATGATATTGGGATCATTCAAAACAATTGTTGGGCTTTATTAGATGGCCTGAGATTATGAGTAAGATCAGAGATCATTAACACACTAACATCTTAAGGTCCTAGATAGATGTACTTCCTTGTGTTTTGCACCTACAATTCCTAGAGCCTAGTATTTTATCTGTTCCTACTTTTAGTTTACCTCTTGCAAGTGAGGACAAGATTAAGTATTCTGTCGCAGTTCCACAATTGTTGAAGAAGAGAACACGCATTTCTTACCTATTTAAGAAGAATATGAAAGTTACAAGGATGATACTGAAAAAAATATTTAAGAATATATCAAAAGCCCAAAAATATTGAGTAAATGATCATAGGTAATTGAAATTCTTGATTCTAAGGACGAGAGTATATCTTCCATAAAGGCCCTTATAGTTCAGAATTTTGAAGAAAATAATCTAGTACATGCTTTATTTTATGATGATAATGATAAGAAGTTTACTTGTAAAGGTAATTTTATATTTATGAGGAGCTTGGTGATTTGAAAGTCAGGAATATAAAGTATATTGAAATGATTGTTAGTTGTGGTCATAATGATGAGTACAATGGATTTGATTAGAAACATTTATATATAGCCCGTTGAAGATGATATTTCTAAAGTTGTTATTTGTAAGAAATATGAACTTGAGAGAGCCATTAAGGAGGAGAAAGAAAAAAAGCAGAAGAAAGAGTGATGTATTTGGCATGGTTATGATTGAGTCTTCATTGTGGTATCTATAAGTTCGTCAGTTAGGTTCAAAAGTTATTTCTAGAGAATCTTATGGAGCTTGTTAGGAACTACCTCAATTATCATTTTTACCTTCTTTCTCCATATTTATGGTCACTAAGTTAGTATGGAGATCTTAAGCTATAGTTTAGTGAGTCTACATGCATGCTATTTTTTTTTAATTTTTATTTTTCATTATATATTAGAGAGTTGCTTGAGTCAGGTTTGTATCTGCATCTTCATTTACATTCATGGCATAAAAAGATCTATAAATTTGATAGAGAAATTATTACTTATAAGTGCAAATTTTGTTGAATATGATTATGTGATAATTTGAGTTAATTTCAAACTCATGGAAAAAATTTATTTAAAGTTTTAAATGAAATTGAATTGATTGGTTGAATTTGTTCCTAACCACTACGTTTTGACATTTATTGTACTTCTAGTATTTTCTTAACCACTACATATGTAGTGAAATTTAGCTTTCTAAATTTCTATCAAAGTGAACCTACTTGTTAGCATCGACTAGTCAAATCTATCTCAAATAATAAGCAAATTGAATAATTGTTGATGATTAGATAACTCTATTTGAAATCAAAATATTAGTGATATTTGATTTGGTAGAAATATAAATCTTTTTCAAGTGATTTGAAGATGTTGATGGAGATATTGTCACATGTAGCTTTGATCATCTTGAGATATGGATTGATGGTATTATTCCATCCCATGGTGACACATGATATTTACATAATCATTTGGAGATGATTGATTGAATGATATGGAGCTACACACAAGATTAACTTAAATCATTGAGAGTACATGTCGATTAGAATCTGGATCCCATGGAGATAAACACAGTAGCGTTGATTCATAGTTGAATGGATCCTATGGAGAGTCACGCTTGCAAAGTTTACCTTTATTTGATGAGGTTAAGTTATTCTGACCTGAGGAGAATTAATGGGGACATCTTATTAATTTATGATCCAGATCAGATTATGTTCCATAATGCTTGTGAATGATAAGAGTTATGTTTATTATATTTTATTATTTAGAGATTTTGTTATAGGTTTGAACTAGCATGAGCTCATGGAATTTTGGGTATTGGTTTTATTTACTTTGATTATGATTTCTTTGATATTGATTGGAGCTTCTTTGACAAACGAGTTGCCAGATACTCGATGCGGTCGAGTTCTTTCTCACATGGAAAGAATTCACCATGAACAGCCATGTCGCCAAACCTGTGTGATATAGTTTTAGAGCCTTGGTTATAACTCAAGTGGTGTGCATATGCTGAAAGTCGATTCTACTAGAAACATCATCCTATGCAGTATGATTAACCTTGTGTTCTTCACGAAGCATTTGTTTAATGCTTTCTACAATAGTTGGTCTCATGATTGGGAGCGATGCAATTTTTTTGAAACTTTTTGAGAATACATGTATGCACAACACTTAAAACTTGTCGATTTACATATTGGAATTGTAAGTTGCTCTTAATTATGCTCTGGCCAATTAAAACTACAAGATATCATGATCCTTAACTTTGGTTAACCCTCGGCCTTTGATATTGAAATAATTCATGCATTCTCAAAAAGTTTCTTCAAACTTTCATGTCAATTCGAACTTTTATGACTAATTTCATTTGTTGTCTGAAATTCTTTCTGAACTTGTGTCTGCACCTGCCCTGTGGTTTGTTTGGGAACTATTGTGGCATCAGATGCAAATGCCAACAAGTCAGCAGCTTCTGAATGCAAATGGTCTGCAGTTGCAGTTGCAGCTCCCTCTAGTTATCCTTAGCAGGCATGTTCAATCTGTACTGTTTTTAAGTATTATCATTCACGGTTCCGATAACTAAAACATGTTTCTATTGAATATGAGGGTGAGAGTTTGGCCCAAAGATTGATAAATATTTGATGTTCTGATAGATTTAATCCTAATTGAGCTGTAGTCGCGGTTGTTGTGCCTAGTCGCAGGTTATATTTACAGTTTGTAATTTTATTGAGCCGAGTTCGATTCCTGGTCAGAACGCCTGGTTGAACTTGGCTCATTTTTATTTTCCAAAATATAAATAGTATGATTATCAAATAATATAATTGTTTGTTATTTTCATAAATGTGTGTGATTTAGTGGTTACAAGTTTGAAAGCCAGCGAATGCTTATTAAATTTTTTTTCCCTAAACAATTCTCTATTCTTCGGGAGGGGGGTTGTTGAGCTTGACTTTATTAAGGTTTGAGCAAGGTCAAAATCGATTGCTTATCGAGCTGGGTCAGCTCGAGTCGAGATGTGAATCTAAAAAGTCGAGCTGGAGCTGTATTTGGTGTGACTCATTCTCATCCCTAGTTGTATATGTAGTCTAATATTTATACTTTCATGCTAAGAGCAGACTTGAACTTATATTACAGGTAGCATGCTCTCATCGGCGCCCGGCATCGAGCAGGATGTAAAGAGGGTGATAAAAAGCTTTCAACCGTAGTCCGCAATGCATCATAGCCTGGTAAACTGAAGGGTATTTGTTGCTTATAGTAGTTAAATTTCGTAAGCTCATTTGGTAACATCTCTTGATGATAGTCGCGATTTTGATTACGGATGATTTGTCTTAAATGATATCTTCCAGGATGTTTATGCTGATTATGTTGTTTGGGGATAAGTGTTTATGTGGAGGGAGGAGGGAGGTAGTATTACATTCTATTTGATTTCCTTTTCCCTCCTCCGAAAAGGAAATCATTATCAGGAATATGGAAGACATTGTTTGGTTCGAGGGTTAAATCTTGGATAAAAAAAAAAATTTTATTTTATAGATTTAATGAGAAAGAAATTTAGTTTGATATTAGGAAGTATGTAAAATGTAAAATAAAATTAATTTTAATGTTTGTATTTTTATTGAATATAAAATAAATTTGATTTTTTATAGTTAAAATTTGTGTTTGTTTGAAAACAAAAGCCTGTAGCAAATGAGCTTAATCTCATATGTCAAACTGTTCATTTTGCATGGGTTTAGTTTGTATGGCATGGAGTTCCCCTAGTTGATTTAAGGGATTGTTTGCTATAAAAAAAACTTGTTATTTATTTAAAAAAAATAATTATTTGATTTCATAATATGCATAAATAATTTTTAAAAATATTATAATATTATTATTATATAAAAAATGATGTCTAGATATTTAAGAATCAAGATAATATTGAATTAAACAAACCTTGAAGGCTAATGTTGTATTATTTTGTTTAGTTGTATGCAAGATAGTGATGTTCTTTAGTTTTATAATTATTATTTTAATTTTAGATTTTTAAATGAAAATAGTTTTATTCTAAAAATTAAGATATCAAAATTTTTTTTCTTTAATAAACTAATGATGTTATGATAACACTGAGCGTTTGATTTAATGTTATTTTGTTATATTATGTTATTCAAAAAATTATTATTTAATTTGATGTGTAGATTTTTATAAAATGTTCTAAAATTGTTTGAATATTATAATATCTAAGATAATTTTATAATTTTAAAATAATGACCTCTGAAGTTGATGCCTATGTTAACATATTATGAATTTAAATAGAAGAGAGATTTTTATTCCAAATAATAATTTAATAGAATGTGTAATGAAAAATTAATGGATTTTTTTTGGATTGTCGGAAAATGATTTTTTTTAATTTTAATCTGAATAATATTTCAAATAATTTAAGTTCAAAAATTAGTCACTTCAACATAAATTCAGTTCAAATTCTTAATCCTTTTCATTTCATTGTCGATTAAAAACAAAAGAGAATTTTTCTTTATTGTATTGAGAAAAACAGCATTAGCCTTTATAATTTTTGGCAACTTCGTTGAGAAAGCCTACGGTATTATTTATTATTATAATTATTATTAATATTGTATTATCCAAAAAAAATTAATTAATATGTAAATAATTTTATAAAACATTTAAAATTAAGGGTAATTTATACCTTCAATATTCACATCATTAATATTACATTAATCATTAAAATCATATAAAAATAATATATAATATAATTTTATCAATTAATATATAAAATATTAAAAACTTAAATCACATATATAAAATAACTAAATTTTAATAATAAATATGTAATTATCCCTTAAAATTATAACTCAAAAGTACAACAATAATAACAATTAAACCTTAATCCCACTAAGTAGAATTAACTACATAAATCTTTTATTTTCATTACGCTCTATCAGTTAACAATTTCTAAAAGATTCATGTCATAATTGATTCGATAAATTTTACGCTAGCTGTCAATTGCCTAACACAATCCTTCACGTTTCTTATCCAACGGCACAATGGAAACGCGAAAGGTGAGAAACAAGGACTTCCATAAAAGAATTATGAAGGGTTACAAATCATGATGAGAAACGCGAAAAATGAGAAACAAATTTTACGCTAATTGTTAATTGTCAACTGCCTAATACGACGACGCGTTAATAAAAGAATACAACACGAGAGCTTCCCAGCAGGTCACCCATTCTAGTACTACTTTTGCTCAAGCACGCTTAATTTCGAAGTTCTTATGAGATCTGGTGTTTTAGTGTTGATACGATGGTATGATCGCACTCTAAAATTATAACTTAAAAATAATATCTAAAAACTAAAACTCACACCCTATTTTAGTCTCAAAAATGTGTTGCAAATAGAGATAAATTTCCCCCAGCAGCCCCAAATTCAGACATAAATATTTATTTCAGTCACAAATTTTACATGTTTTGGAGCGAGTGTGAGCCATGGCCAAAACGGAAAGATAATATAAGTGTAAATAATAGGCCCAGAATCATGAAGCAGAGGAGTCGGCGCCATCATGGAGAGCGCAGCAGACAACAGCCTTGTGGTGCCCTTGATAGGTTTTGATTGCCTCCCCATTCGACATCGACCACAGCTTTGCCGTGCTATCAGACGATGCTGCAATGCAAAAATTACTCGTGTTGATGACATTTCTCTCGACATGCGAAATAAACTTGAAACTGCTATTAATGCAATGAAACTTCATACCAGTGATCAGATAAGCACCATCTACAGAGAATACACAATCCCAGACCCAGCGCTGATGTCCTGATGATGTTACATTGTAGCGTCAGATTGCAATTGTGCTCAAAGATCTATTGTCCCACTAATGTGTTAAAAATCAATATCATATTAGCTACAAATTTTACTATTTAAATTTAACTACATTACACATCATATAAATATTTCTAAATAAAAAAAATTAATTTTATTTTACATCCTACAAACAACAACAAACACATCATCTAACTTATAATTCACATCCTATAAACGTATCAGAATAATAACTTATATCACATCTCTCAGACATTTCAATATAATACAAACCATACACAACTCTTAATAAAAAAATATTCTCATCTAAATTTAACCTTAACTGTTACTGATATGTTTATCTCAATGAAATAGAATAAAGTTAGAATGGAATTATCATTCTAAGAGAAATGAAATGACAATTTCTTTATTTACTTAAATAGAATGGAATGTAGAATAAAAAATAAATAAATAAAATATTAAAATAATTATGAATATAATTTACTAAAATTTCATGCTATTTATTATTATTAAATTTAATTTTAGACAAATAATTAGATGAATATAACTTTTATAAGCATTAATGTATACATAATATACATAGAAGAATGTATATATGTATATACATATGTATACGTATGTGTGTGAACAAAAGTAATTTTAGAATAATATTTTTAGCTCACAAGAAATAACTATTCCTTGAGTAGGTGGGAAGAATGACTTTCATGAAATATGGAATAGAAATCCATATGGAATAGCTATTCCACCAATATAAATATAGGAATAACTATTTCATAAAGAATAAGAGTAAAATGAAATATTAATTCTATCCAAGTAAACTCACCCTACAAATAAATACATAAAAATTAACATCACACCATCTACAAATTTCAAAATTAAACTATGAAGAGCATTTGATTTAATGCTATCTAAATTTTTGTATTATCTAGATATCTACGCTAACTTTAAATTGTCATTTATTTTATTTAATGTTATTATATGAAAGGATAATAAGGAATTAATCTAATAATTATTTTATTCCTTATTTTATTTCATATAATAAGGAATTAATCTAAGCTCAACTCTCTCTATTACAATTAGAGTGACATCAGTGACATCTATGTCATTTCAGAGTGATAATCTTATAATTTTTTATAACACAATCTTAACATGTCATCAAACTAGATGATCAATTTCTCGAAATAACACATAACATAAAACCAAATGCCCTATTTCAAATCCTATATTATACTCTATTAAAATCAATTTTACATCACAACTTACATAAATTTCAAAATAAAAAACTAAATTTATTCAACATCACACCACGTTTAATTTCATTTAACTGATGCTAGAAATATTCTATTGCCAAGCCCATACTACTCACAAATAAATATTCCCAAGATTTTTGAAGATATTTTAGTATCATATATGCAAAATGAAGAAATGAGACAAATGACCAAAATTAACCAGACCAGAAAGTTGACTTGAATTGGCAAAGATAACAATGCTCATTTCGCAGTATTCATAACTTCCTAATGCTCTGGATGTGGATTTAAATATTCTGGTATCTGACAGGTAAATATAAAATTCACTAGAAAGTCATGTATGTAATTGGCGCCATATCTTCCATTGTAATTAAGATAGCAAAGAGCATAGCTTCGTTTCTTTTATTTACCGGTCAAGGTTCTTTCCAAGGTGAAGCCATCAACATTCCATATGTTCACCGTGTGATCAGATGATGCCGTGGCTAGATACCTATCAGTGTTTCAGGCATTCATAAACAACTTCCAGTACAGAAACTGAACATAAAAGATTTTGTAGGTTATGACAAAAGAATATTTTTATAAGTTTATAGACCCTCTCACACACAAGCTAATTTGCTTTGCAGCATCAAAGCAATTTAGCATAGGTTTTTTTTTTCAACCTTATGTTATAAATAGTTGAGGGTCACCATGGTTCGAACTTGATATATGACTCAAATATCACATTAAATCCCAAATTACCAATTGATGTAACAACTTAAGCTTGTACGTTATGGCCCAGAGATAATTATATATATGTATATATGGGAGGGACGGAGGGATATTGAAGAAATATTAGGACTTATAACTGGGTGAACAGAAGCATACCGATTAGGATCACAGAATTCAGGTGAAAGCAGGCATTTTAAGATATAGCCATCATGTGCTTGCAACTTGTGTAGGGGTTCAAAATAAGTCATTGTCTGCTGAAAAAAGAAGAGAAATATTGCAATATAAAACCATATGAATCAACATATTTTGCAAGTCACTACTGTTAATGCAGTTATTAAATAAAATACTGGACCTGTGTTCCCTTAAGAAGACGCCAAACATAACATGTTCCACGATTATTTGCAGCAACCACCATGCTGCCATCCCACATCACTGTTAGAGACCTGACAGCTGTGTCTACCTCTGGTACCTAAATCCAGTCAAATCACTAAATCTAATGACTCTTCTTTCCATTTCATTCATACATGGATCCTTCTATTGATGGCAGCGATGACAATGATAAGATTTAGGATGGAAAAAGCCGGGCAGCTTCCAACATTTTAAGGTTATCAGCAATTTTATCCCTGCTTTCTTTGTTCACCAGTTCAGTCCCCACATTTCGTTAAAACCTGTCTTGTAGTCCTCCTAGCTTAAACTGCCCTTTGAACATTTAAGGAGCAGACTTCCGTTTAGTAGTAAACCCTATTGTTAGAAGACAAAGGGGAAAAGGGCAATTTTTCAGCAATAATCTTTTGCTATCCAATTAGCACATTGTAACATGGAAGAAACAAATCACGTATTTTATCAATATGTAGGGGCCAATTTGGTGAATGGAGAACGCAGAGGGACAATATATTGATATACCAAAATGTAAAAGGCCAGGTACGTTTTTCCTAAAAATTTAATGAACATAGAACATCTAAAGAATACTTGCAAATTGCTTAACTTAATCAACGTATGGTGAAAAGCGCATGCTTACCAGCTCACAGCTGCATGAATTTGCAGTCAAATCCCATACACGTATATTTCCATTCTGATCTCCAGATATGAGTTCAGTCTGCAGGATATAACAGACTTATTAAGCAAGCTTTTAGATGCTTTCTTCCGTCAAAAGCAAAGGTATTCAACACTCTGAAAGGAAATATGGTAAATGATTGCATTTAATTGCATTAATATCACTAGAAAACTAAAAATATTCTTAAATGGAAGAATATCAAGAAACTTATGAGAACATGCTAGCATAAATAGTAGCCAACAGTTCAAACATTGCCTTGACTTGACATCTAGAGAGACTAAAAACACCATAGAACGTGGCAACTATCGTCCCATCAACTATACCATTAATCAGCAGTTTAGTCATTATAAACTCAAACCTGTAGTATTCAACTAATGAGCAGCTGGATAAGTGTCAGGCTCCAACCTGATTTGGATGTAGAACTACTGTGTTCACAGCTGCACGGCTCTCATATTCACGCTGACAAGTTGCAGCTCTGAAAAAAAAAAAAAAAATGAAGCGCAAAAACTTAACAATCTCAACATCAATAATATCATGCAGAGTTGGCGACCAGCACGTATATGTGTATTCGTATTTATGAAATAAAAAAATATCAGCGAATGAATAACAACTTAGTCAACCGTCATGAACCATGTAAGACCATTAATAACTAACATGATATGCAAAAGCAATGCTAAATAATTTAATTGTTATCCATAAATGAAGCATTACCTCCATGGATGAATTTTAATCTATTCTTTTACATAAGGAGCATTTACACTGGACGTGTTCAATTGTCAGTCTGTCATCAAAAACACTTACAAAAAGCAACGTCAAAACATAGCCACAAAATTGATTGGTCGGACCTTCAGGTTAACCGTGCCTGTTTTGATTTATCTTACTGTTGTCCGTGCCTATAATTTAAATTATTTTATGTAGCTTAATGAAACCTTCACGAGAGAATAGCTTTAAGCCATCCTTATGCTAGGGGTGCTTGATGTAATGATATTAAAAGAACTACAGAAAGTACATTTCACTATAACAGGAAGGTGGGTTGTCCTACCCATCAATCCAATTACTCTCAGTACCTTAAATCCCAGATCTTAACTGTGCCATCTTCTGAACCCGAATACATCCAATTTCCATCACATTGAAATCCAACAGCCATGACATTATTAGTATGTGAATCATAGCTCAAAACCTGATTAAGCAAAAAAGAGAATAAAATTGACAGATAAGGATTCGTAAAAGAAGATGACAAACATGAGTTAAAAATGTAATCCTAAAGCAAATAGACAAACCGGTTGAGGACTGTTTGAGTTGACATCAAAAAGGCGAATGTGAGGATTTCCAGCTGCTGCTAAGAGTCGTTTATCTGGAGTTATCTCAAGCCGATTGACTTGCTGCAGGGACCCAGATGGACTATGAAGATAATTTCATTTATGAAAAAATGAGTTTTTATAGAAAAAAATTAAAAAAATACGTCTTGTTAATTCCATATTTCATGCTGAAGAAGTTACATCCAAATGCACTATTTGTACTACAAATAATTTCATTGTAAAATTTTTAGAAAGAAGTGGCATTGGACGCTCACTACCAACAAAATAAAGAACTAAAAAATAACGATATTTCTTCTCAATGAACCTTTTACAGCAGCAGTTGAGTAATCCACATTTTCGCATTAAAGTACACAAAAGTAACTACAACTCAAAGATATGATGAAAGTATTAATATGACAAGAACATGGAAAGTTACATGAAAGAGTTCTATTCAGAATCCTAAAAATCCACAATATTGAAAGATAATTCTCAATACCATATAAGATTGGAACTACTCTCTTAGACAACCAAAAATTAGAGGTCGAAGGCAAAAGACAAATGACTAACTTATCTAACATTCATCATACATAGCACCAAATATATCTGCAAAAATTCCAAACAAATCAAGTTACTAAGTTGATTTCCAAGGTGAAAAGTGTGCTTATGTTAGTGAACTCTGTAGAACTTGTCACCAAAATGTATAAATTGAGATCTGTGTAATCATTTTATAGGAACATGAGTTAAAAATCAGAAAAACTTAGAAAAAAAACACAAACATTGTTCATTTCCATTTTCAACATGAATGGTATAAGATCACATGAGAATAAAAAGAGACAGACCAATGATTGACATACCTTAATCTCGAACATTCGGAGAGAATTTGAAAAGTGGTGATAATAGATACGGAGAAAGTATCAAAAAGAATGACAAAAAACAACATTCAAGGAATCAGCAATAACTTGTTCAAACTTAGCATGAAAGAAAGAAAGACCTAAAATATCACAACAGAGGCTTAGTGATAAAAAGGGACCTCATGTGTCATCATGACCAAGGATAACATTTATTGAAATTCTAGGAAATTTTCAAGGAATTTAGAAAATATGAGGCTCCTGTTTATCTTCCTTTGGATGAATGAAGTGCATGAGCATCAATTACATCTCTAATGTGACTTCGAAAGCATAAACAATTACTTGAGAGAACTCACAGAATCCGGATATTGAAGGGTACGATAGCATCGCCCACTCTTAGCCTCCCAAAACCTGATGGTGTGGTCATAACCTGCCGTAGCCAAAATTACTGATGGCTGGCTCATCTTCAAATCCTGCGAAGACATTCACTAAATGCATAGTATAAAGATCGTGAAATTCCACTAAAGATTTTCAAAAAAAAAAAAATGCAATTATTATACCTACAACTGCACAGAAAGTCAGAGGTCCTACATTAGCTCCAAGGCCCTGTTACACACTAGGCTGTTAGATTTGAGAGCTACCCAAGGTCTAAAAAATATAGCTGACAAAAATTTTATCTAAAGATGGCTCCTCCAGATGTTGCTCATTATTGAAATTTAGTACAATTCCACCAATATCGAGATGAATTTAGATGAACTACTAGAAAAAATTATCACAATTAGATATAATTGAATTCAGAATTAAATTCAGTAACATCTAAAGGACATTGCTGATAAAAGGAAAATGCTAATTAACATTTTCTCAATAAAAAACGCTGATTAAAGTTACTGATACATTAATATCCAAAGCCCTCATGATTTTTATCAATAAAATTTTCTAACATGTGTAGCCATAATCAAACCCATAAAATACCAAAAACAATATTTGAGGTTTAATAAACATGTGAAGAAGAAAGCAACAAAAGAATATTACGTAGCAAATAAGCGACATCATGTTCATAGCTGGTTCTGAAAACATGAGGTTCCAATGAGACTAGAAATACTATCTACATTAACTAATCATCCACGGAACAAATTAACATAATGTAAAGTTCAGCAGGAGAAACAACTTAATAAGGGATCATGCAATCAAACAATTATTAATTAGAGCAGATCAATAAGAAGACCACTATAATGAGAATCACATGAATTAAAAAGAAGATTATTGCAAATGGCATAACAACCTCTTATGCATACATGAAATCAAGCAACATCAATTTCGCAATCTGGAATTAAATTCAATTCTGCAATCTGACAACAGCTACCAGAAGGGAGTGGGACTAGATCCCAAGTACCTGTTTTGTGCCACATTTCTAATTCCTTTTGAATAGCATTTTGCCAATTAGGATCTACAGAAGCTTTTCTATAGGATTGAGGCTCAACAAAATTACCCAGTTGAGATATAAAATTAATAAATGACTCAGAATAACAAGAAGATAAATGTGAATATCTAGCCAGGAGATGACAATTACGTGGAGGCATGATTCGTTTCATGACAGATGGTGTAAACAGAAGATCTAGGATCAACAGATGGTTGCAAGTTTGGGACAGGCAGATTAGGAATGGACTGATAAGGACCAATATCTTCAGTAACCAAAGATGGCTCTAAAGTAGTTTGATTCTTACAACAACTAGAACTGTCAACTTTAGGAGAAAAATCTTTTGAGATCTTCTCTTTGGAGAAAGGATCAATATAAATGAGTTCTGAGGCATCAATTTGAGTATGGTCATCATGAATCTTAAAATATGGGATGCGTTCAAGAAATACAATATGACGAGATATATAAAGTTTCTTATATTTTGGATCATAACAATAATAATCATTTTTGACCTACGCATATCCTAAAAAAAACATAAGCGAGAACGTGCAAATAGTTTGGTTCGTTCAATACTGGGAAGTAAAACAAAACACGCACAACCAAAAACACAAAAAAGGAATAATTTGGATGTTTGAAAAAGACATTCAAATGGAGATATGCCAAAAGTAAGATGTGTAGGAATCCTATTAAAGATGTACGTGGTCGTGAGAAGTGCTTCAGCCAAAATAATTGTAGGAATATTAGCAGAAAGTAATAGTGAGCTGTTGGTTTCAATTAAATGATAATGTTTAAGTTATGATTTATAAGACAAGATTTTTTATGAATAGTTGCTCCAACCATCAAAATATCATGAAGTGTAGTGGATAAATATTCACCTCCAGAATCAGAGCGAAAAAACTTAGTAGATTTGAAGTGTGTTTTACCATCGAAATGAAGTCTGAGTATATTTTTAGAAAGTTAGAACGACAATGCTTTAAAAATACTCATGTATAGCAAGTGAAATCATCTACAAAAATCACATAGTATTGAGAACCACCTTTGATAGGTAATGGCGCAGGTCCCCCACTACACTTGAAAATATTATGAGATTCAACATAGGCTAAAGCATTGACAGAAACCTATGAAGCATGGGCGCTTCAAAAAATATTGTGTTCGTATCGGACGTACAACACAAGGCACAAAGCTTCGGGACACCTTAAGACAGTTCTGAGATACTTATAAGACACTTCTGAGATGCACAATATTTTTTAGGCATAGGATATTTTTGAGACACATATAGGATAGAATTGAATATATTTAATATTAATGTTAAATTTATTTATTAATATTATATTTTTTTAATAAAATCTATGGATACATCTACCTTTTTGTTCTTTTTATTAATATTTAAAATTTTTATTATTGTTAAAATTTTATTTAATAAAACTAAAAATCTATCTCTTATTAGAGAGGCATGCAACCCTCGACCTTCCAGCTTCTCGTAGCTGGATGAAAGCCCAGAGGTACTAATAAACTGGCAAGATGTTCCCCTAACTCTAACGTAAAGGACAAAGACCTTATTAAAATATATCATCTTTTCTTTTCCCTTTCCTGAGAGAGTCCATAGAGGGAAAGCACTGTTTTAACTAGAATTTGATGTGAATCATTAATCTAATATCAACTAAATATGTAGAGGACATTAACTCGGACGGAAAGCACAATGAATTCACTGCTTAAAGAAGAAATCATCAAACCCTAGAATCGACTAAATATTTAGGGCTTTGTGAGAACATCAGTAAGTATTCCTTAGAGCTAATATGAGATGCAACAATCTTCCTTGTGAGCGCAACATTTCTAATAAAATGATAATCAACCTTTATATTGTCCAGTTCTTTCATAAAACACATTATTGCTAGTAATGATTATGGTCTTCTTATCACAATATAAACCCTAAACCCAAACCTGAATGTAAGCTACCGTTCAAATAAATCTATGAGATCATAATTTGTATGCTTGTAATAAGAACAAAACTTTTTACTCCTTAGCAAAGAAAATACCTTCTCGTTAAACATTAGCAATAGGAAGCTTAGATTAGCAAAGAAAATACCTTCTCATTAAACATTAGCAATAGGAAGCTTGGATTATGCAATGGTGTCCACAAGACATCTGGTTCACCAATCGAATTAATGTTAATTAATTCAATTGGTTCAACTGGTTCACCAGTCGATTTAATTTTTAACTAATCCTATTGGACTGGACTATTATTTTAATTTAATGAATAAAATTGACTGATATATAACTCCCGGGCTGGAATCAGTTCAATTGGTTCATCTGGTTTACCAATCGAATTAATTTTTAACTAATCCAATTGGACAGGACAATTATTTTAATTTAATGAATAAATTAGACTGGTATATGGCTCCTGGGATTCCAGCCATGGAGAACGCTTTGCTGAACTACGGCTACCGAACCACCAAGAGCGGGAGGCCATCTTGAGGTCTGCCATGTTTTGCTCCCTAGGCTTTTGATGGACTCTAAAAACAATGAAATCATTTGCAGTTCAAAACAATTACTGAAGGGTTTAAAGCAAATCAAAAAATTTCGATCAAGAAGCTTAAAGCAACGATTGAAGCACTGGGATCGACACAAATGCTAAAACTGTCTGTGTTAATGGAGCTGAGAAGAAATCCATCAATAAAATATACCTCTGAAGATTCCGAGCTCCTATAAAACTGTCGATTCGTCGCTTTCTACCCAAAAAAAAAAAAATCCAAAACGAAAAAGGGATAAAGGCAGAAATTTGGGCAGGGGTAGGAGAGATAGGCAGAAACAGTGGAAAAAAACCCTAACCTGAGAAGCTTTCGATTCGTCGCTTTCTACCCAAAAAAAAAAAATCCAAAACGAAAAAGGGATAAAGGCAGAAATTTGGGCAGGGGTAGGAGAGATAGGCAGAAACAGTGGAAAAAACCCTAACCTGAGAAGCTTTCCGTGCTCTAATTACTCAAAGCAACACAAAAGAAGAAAGAGAGAGGGAAAAGCACCAGCAAGGGATCTTCTATTCTTTGCTATACCTCCTCTTCTTCTCTGCTGACCACTGGATACTGATAATAGGGCAAACAGAGAGTTCTGTCGTAACAGATTGAGCTCTCCTGCTCCGTTCCTTCCCTCGCCAAAACCTCAGAGATGGAGAAAGCAGGATCCCAGGGCTCGCCGTTTCATTCTCGAAGGATAGAACGTCCGATTCAGTGTTTCTTCTCGCGAATAAGCGCGCCAACGATTTTGAAGAACCCTAGGCGCCTCTCTCTCTCTCTTTCGAGAAATTTTTGGGTGCGCAGCGTGCGCCCCGTCATTCATCCGCACGCGAATAGGAGATGGACGCGTGGACCGCGGCTCCGGGGGGTGCTTCTCTTTTTTTTAAAAAAAAGAAAACTTTTGCAGATTTTTTTTTTAAATTTTAATTATATATAAATAATAAAAATTACTTAATGGCCGCAGAGCCAGGGAGAGAGAGTGGGGCTTGCATTTTATTTAAAAAAAATTTGCTGATTTTTTTATTTTAATTATATATAAATCATAAAAATTTCCTAATAGTTAAAATTAGACTCGTCAATTTCAATGTTTTCAGTTCAATTTCAATGAACTCCAATCTGAAAAAGCAGTAGGTTTTCAATTTCTTCCCAAAATATCCAAACTCATACCTACCCAAAAAAAATTTAAATATTTATTACTTATAAATTTATTTTAAGTTTATAAAATTTAAATAATTTATAAAAAAATTAAAATTATCAAAACTAAAATTACTGAAACTATCAAAATTGTTGAAATTACTATTTTAATCTTGTGACTGGAACCGAGTTTTAAAATTTTAGTTTGAACTTTTAAAATCATCTCGCTAATTTTTAATTTTTATTATACATCTTATAAAAATTTATATATAAAAATTTATATATAAAAATTAACTTATTTTACTCTCTCTATATATATTAATATTAAAAATTAATTTTATTTACATCATACTGATACCAACTGGACTGGACCAACTCAATTGGACTGGACCGACTGGACGACATGGGTGATAGCAAGAGGGGAGATTATAAGGATGGATGTTTTTGAATGGATGCCTCACCACAGCCCAGAGGTCATTCTTATATATACGATAAAGCTAGCTAATAATGTAGTGCTCCATTATTTGTACAGTACTCCATTATTGTTACTTATTATTACAGTAGTACAGTGCTCCATTATTTGTACAGCCACAGTATTGTCACTTATTGCTACAGTACGGTCCACTTGCGGTGTATTATTGCTTTAAACGCTTTGGATGTTTCTTTATTTGCCACCTTTTATTATCGCATAATATTCGCCCAAGCTTGAGGTCTTTAATCAGATTGTAGAGAGATATTATTGGGTGTTGAGGAAAACTCGATTTGAATTTTCTGGAGTAATTCTGTTGTTTTTAGTCCCCAACAGAATACGAAATCATTTTTGCTTTGATATACTTCAATTATATGATCTTGATTATATATCATAATTCGTCCGTTACAAATGTACCGATACTGATGTCTTTCTTGGTGAACTGATAATAATTAGGATAAATTTGCCTTTTGTTTATAATCCCAAGAGTAACCAAAAAATTCTTTTGTGACTGATCTTCCTCGGGTTTGTGGTCGAAATAATTTCCAGATCTGATAAGCTGGATATACTAAATGTTCATGTGGTTCGACGAATGTTGATATAATTTTAAACTCCAATATTCTTTCATAGAACTCAGTAGTAGATATTAGTGTCTTTACTATCTGCAAAAAATTCTTTCTTTCATCATAATGATGTGTATCGATTATAACTCTTCGAATAATTCCTAATTCAATTTGTCGTTCCATATTGGGTTTAAATGCGATAAACATCCTTTGTCGCCCATCTGATAGAGTAATTAATTATTCTTTCAGTAAGTATGACAGAGCTTTATCTTTATAGATAATATCCAAAATTCGTGTTTGAAGATTTTCTGGTAGTAGTGTCTTCACCTTCTTCAGACATTCCTTTCATTTGGCCCTTTCCATATAAGGAGAGTTGATATTTTTGTAGTTATATATTACTTCTAATATAGGATATAATTCTTCATATTATTGTGGATGAAAGTCTTCACATTTCTAAAGCAAATATTTAAAAAATTCTTCTTTATGCTGGACCTTCTGCATCATATTATTTAGAGAGATTTTTATATTGTAAATATGAGAAATAATTTCTCAAATATTATATAAGAGAGAGATATTATATTGTAAGCCTCCGATTAATTTCGAGAGACTATTGATAATATTATATGTCTTGGGAGACATCGGAATAGCTAACTTATAATTACTGATAGTTCCTACTAGTGCTGATATTGCTTGCTGATTATATTTATCTAGGCCGTCAATATTTATTTTGCCTTCTCAAAATATGATATCTCGCTTATAGATTCTCGGCGAGGATATATTATATATTTTATGAGATGCAATATGAGAAGCCAAGTTTTTGTCTTTCCATGAATTCGCCATAATCCTACCAATTAGGATTATAGATTTTCTTTTGAAAGAAAATTAGCAAAAATATTAGTAAAACCAGGATTAAATGAGATATCATAGCTATATTCATCTAATTGTAATAACCATCATATTCGTTGACTATTGTTATTGTGTTTTTTATTTTTAATATAATGATATAATCTTTTATTATCTGTGATTATATGAAACTTAATGGGTAATTGTGACGACCCTAGCCGTCACACTAAAATATTTATCTAAGTTAGGGGAGATGGAAGAATAATTCAACAGCGGAAGAAAATTAAATAGATCAAAAGCTACTACAAGAGTTCACATATCTATAACTTAGAACAAAATTAAACATTCAACTAAAATAAATAAAGCAGAATTACTATCGTCTCAACTGAACACATATGTAAATAGTCACTCTCTAGAAAATAAAATAATAAACTAATTTTTTTCTTGACTGACATTCTCCCCATTCCCGTGATCAAGTGCTCCAGTACCTGCCACGTTAGTGACAGAGTCTGTTAGAACAGACTCGTAGGTTGTACACTAACAAAGCCTTTAAATAAAAATATTAAACAATAATAATAATGACAATAATAATAATAATAATAGCATGTTAACATGATATAATAAGAATGACAAACAATTAAACATGTATAACATAGATTTCAATTAAGCATGCATATAGGATAAAGAGATGGCATAGCACAGTATGAACACCAAGTCTTAAACAAACATAACATAATTTACATAGCAAGTACAACATCAGCATATAAATAGAAACAAAATAAAATAAAATAAGTAACGAGCAGATTTTTTTTTATTAATTTTACTTTTATCTTTTGGGCCCATGATTTCTCGTACTACGCCTCAGCTGCCTTTTACACATTTGGGGATCGTCATCCCCTGGCCCCGTAGGCTATAGCCCATAATGACAAAATATGAGGTCCTCAATCAGTTTTGGGAGTTTTCACCCCCTACCCCAAAATGGCAATGGACGCCGTCGCGCCTATATATATCATATGCTCGAGCTAAGGCAGGTGCGTAATCCCACAGAAATCACATTTTATTTTTAATCCATTATCGCATTTAAAATCTTGATTATAAATTTAGTCATATAGCGAGCTCATACGCTTGCCTAAATATTATATTATAATTTTGAATGTGACGACAAGTCCGTATACTTGCCCTCCCGTAGGTGTCACAAACACAAGTCTATATTTTCTCAATGAATGTGATGACAAGTCCATACACTTGCCCTCCCGTAGGTATCACAGTCGCAAGTCAATATATTCTCATCGAATGTGACGACAAGTCCGTACACTTGCCTTCCCGTAGGTGTACAAATACAAGTCAATATATTCTCAACGAATGTGATAAGTTCATACACTTGCCCTCCCGTAGGTATCACAGTCGCGAGTCAATATATTCTCATCGAATGTGACGACAAGTCCATACACTTGCCCTCCCGTAGGTGTCACAATCTCAAGAATAAATCGACTATATGAATGCAATTAAATAGCCACATGTACATAAATATCAATAAAGAAGTCAGACATTGGATTATCAGGAAATTTGATCATTAAACATCAAGCTATTGCTTTTGCAGTTAATTTCGTGGCTTTCACTTTCAGAAAAATTGAAGAGAAAATAATTATAATTCCAAATTTCAAACTATTAAATTATTGTACATTTTACTTTATTCTTTCTTTCTTTATTTATTTATTTAATTTTTCTGCATAATAAGCACGACGTACATGGAAATAAAATAAAGAAATAAGTTTATAGATCTGGAGAATTCATTAGCATAGAAATTTATATGAAATTATGTATACATAAGAATTCTAATTAATAGTACAACAAATTCACAGGAATTTGACCTGACTAACTCATCAACATGCTTGAATTTAAAAATATTACATAGACTCATGGCAATATTGAGAAACTTCATATAATTTATTAAAATACTCAATTAATTTTCGAATTTTAATTTATATGGGCTAAGTTAGAATAAAACCTACCTCGAATTCACCATGATCTTAGGTTTTCTTGAGATCCGAAGAGAAAAGATCACTCCAAATTTTTAGATCCAGTCAAAGGCGTAAGAAAACGTGTAGATCGAGAAGAAGATGAAGAAGAATCGTCGATTTTGAGGGAGATCCGGCTTCTCTCTCTCTCCAACGCGTGACTTTCTCTCTCCAACTCGTCACTTTCTCTCTCCTCTCTCTAGGCCGGCTACGGTTATGGAAGGGGAAGAGTTGAATCGATATTTTAGAGTGAGAAACTCTATTTCTTTCCCTAAATAATAATCTGAAAGTATTTCTGTAATTTTTCTTAACCTTAATTTAAGGAGGTAGTTATGGATATTTAATGAGTAATTAAATTCATTGGATTTAAATTTTAAATAATCTAATTTAATTAAATTAAATATTAATTTTAACCATTTTGAATTTTGAATCGCATAACAAATATTTAATATTTCATATATTTAATCTTAAATAATTAATCTCATAAATAAAAATTAATTTCATCATAATAAATTAAATTAATCAAAAATCTAAATCTAAAATACCTAGAATCTTTAACCATTTAAAACTCATTAAAATAAACTATAAACCAAAAGCTTTATCTTTAATTGAAAATTACAAAATTAAATATTTAAATTCTTTAAAAGAATTATTCTCTGAAAACTTATTATTACATTTTAATCGAAGACCAAGATTCTACCAACTAGAAACTCTAGACGATAAAAAAATCATAAGAGTAAAACCATTAGTATATTCTCTACAAGATACTGAAGATTTTAAGAAACAACTTACAGAATTAAAATAACTTGGCCTAATAGAAAACTCTCATAGCCCTCATTCTTTGCCCGCTTTTGGTAAGAAATTACGCTGAAGAAAAATGAGGAAAAACTAGAATGGTCATAAATTATAAAAAATTAAACTACAATCTCAAAGTTGATGAATTTTTTATTCCAAGTATAGAAAATATCATAAAAAATGTCAGTGGAGCAAAATAGTTTAGTAAATTCGATGCTAAACCAGGATTTTAGCAAATAAAAATTAAAGATAAAAAATCTAAAGAATTTACAACTTTCTTAATGCTATTTGAACATTTACAATAGCAAGTAATGCCATTTGGATTAAAAAATACACCATAAATCTTTTAAAAATAGATGAATTCAATATTTCTTTATATAATAAATTTATTCTAGTATATATAGATGATATACTTATTTTTTTTTCACATATGATGATCACATTCAACATTTAGAAATAGCTAAACAATTATTCAAAAAATATGGTATTATTCTTGAAAAAAATAAAATAGAATTATGTAAACAAAAAATTAAATACTTGGACAAAATTATAAATCAACGAGAAATATCACTACAAGAACACATTATAATCAAAATTAAAAAAATTTCAAATACTTTTAAAATCCTAAAACAACTACAAAGTTTCATTGGTATATTAAACTATGGTAGAAAATAGTTACCCAGATTAAGTGAATATTTTAAAAATTTACAAGAAAAACTTACTGAAATTAATAGACGACATAAAAGAAACAAAGCAAAAACAATCTCTCGATGGAAAACTGATAAAAATAAAATACAATTAAATGAATCCGAACAATGAGAAATCAAATATTTAAAAATACTAATTAACAAAATGCCTAAAACAATCATTTCAAAATCAAAAGATAAATTAATACTCTATACAGATATCAGTAATCTTTATTAGGCTGGCGTATTAGTACCTCAATAAAAGATATCGTATGATATATTTCAGGTAAATTAACAAACCAAAAATAAATTATTCCACCTATGAAAAGAAATTTATAGCAATTCTGAAATCTGTCAAATATTTTAAATTTTGGTTATTACTGTAACATTCTGGTAAAGGTTTTGTTCTATAGTAAATATGTGATAGGTTTTATGTATAGTTATAGGTAAATATTAGTTTAATAGATTTGCGTGGTACTTAAGAATAATGTTCTTACCTAATCTTTACAGGATTTTTTTAAAAACACTCCATTAACGGCAACTTCTGGCCTAGAAGGAGATTATAGACAAAATTACGAAAAATGTATGAGTTTTAGCAAAACTATATCATATTAATCTTAATGTATGAACTTAAAGTTTGTTGACTTAATAGTTTAACAGATTTAAAACAAAAAAGTTTAAGCAAAGAACATGAAATAAAACATGATAAAAGTAATTTTATTACACAAACAGAGTAAAAAATACGTACAACTAAACTTGGCTCTGATATCAACTGGACTGGACCGACTGGACGACGTGGGTGATAGCAAGAGGGGAGATTATGAGGATGGATGCTTTCAAATGAATGCCTCACCACAGCTTGGAGGTCATCCTTATATACACGATAAAACTAGCTAATAATGTAGTGCTCCATTATTATCACTTATTGCTACAGTAGTACAGTGCTCCATTATTTGTACAGCCACAGTATTGTCACTTGTTGCTACAGTACGGGCCACTTGCTGTGTATTATTGCTTTGGATGCTTTGGATGTTTCTTTATTTGCCACCTTTTATTATCGCAGAATATTCGTCCAAGCTTGAGGTCTTTAATTAGATTGTAGAGAAATATTATCGGGTGTTAAGGAGAACCCGATTTGAATTTTCTGGAGTAATTCTGTTGTTTTTGGTCCCAACAGAATTCGAAATCATCTTCGCCTTGATATATTTCAATTATATGATCTTGATCATATATCATAATTCGTCCGTTACAAATATACCGATACTGATATCTTTCTTGGTGAACTGATAATAATTCGGATAAATTCATCTTTTGTTCATAATCCTAAGAGTGGTACTTAAGACCGATGTTCTTACCTAACTTTTATAGGATTGTCTTAAAAACACTCCATTAACGGCAACTTCTGGCCTAGAAGGAGATTACAGACAAAATTACGAAAAAACATATGAGTTTTAGCAAAACTATATCATATTAATCTTGAGGTATGAACTTAAAGTTTGTTGACTTAAAAGTTTAACACAGATCTAACACTATTTCAAAACCTATTTCAAAATGACTTCAAATCCCATGCTAGATTATAAATTAGAAAAAACAGAAAAACTCATTTTAAAAAATCCTAAAGAAGAAATAATCTTTGACATTAAAAATAAATATCTTAATGAAATAAGTGGAACAAATTTAGCAACTAATTTTAAATTAATTTTCGAAATAATAAATGAAGTCTATGAATCCTTATATAATCAAACTCAAAAAATAAGTGATATTAAAAACGGTATTAAAAATATATCTAGCAATAATAAATATCAAGCAAATCTAGAAAATCTAGATACTAACATAGGAAAATTTTATCATTAGATGAATATTCCTCTAAATAAAAAATATATGAAAAAAATTCAGGATAAAATTGAGTATGTAAATACCTTACATGAGATAAATATATTAGAAGATTTCACTGACTTTGAAGAAATCTATAATCTTTTCTTATAAATAAATAAATTTTAGAAGAAAAAATAAAAGAATATATGTCTGATCCCACAATAGAAAAACTAATTGCTATTCAAAAATTATATCAATCAAAAGAACATATTTTTCAATTATATGATTATAAGCCAGAATATGAACTTTATTCTGAAACTAATAGTGATACTAATAGTAATACAAATAATAATGAAACTATTAATAATCAACTAATTGAAAACTCAGTAGACATATATATGAAAGTTAGTGAACCTAGTACAAGAAAAAGACCTTCAATATTTGAAGATCAATACTTTAATCAATTCAGTGATAAATATTATCACCCTAAAGAAGACCCTAAAAAAGAAGATCTATTTGACGACATATATACTAATGAAAGAGATTTTTTTTTTTAAAACAAAACATTCAAGAAATGATTCATATATCTTTAATATTGATAAAATTCTAATTCTAGAAAGAAAATAATATATTTCTCAATGGATACAACTAGTCAGAGGACTAAAAAATATATATGCATATATGACCACACAACAATTATTAGAACTAATAACCTCCAAATTTGAAGGTTCAGCTTCAATAGTTTTAAAATTCTTAGAAAATTATTCACAATTTCAAAAAATAAAAGAAGAAAAGGTTAAGGATGATGCAATAATTCTCCTAGGAAAATTTCTATTAGAATTTTTTGCTGGAGGATCTCTTGATAATACAGAAGACATAGAATGCATAGAAACAATCCTCTCCAGAATGCAGATCGGTAATATCTATTTTCTAGAAGAATTTTCACAAAAATATATGAAATATATTTAAAAGTTACCACTTTTACAATATGATCATTGGGCTCAAATATACTTTAACAAATTACCTGCACCTTGGGGTGAAAAATATAAAAAAGAATATACTAGATTTATAGATAAAGCATTAACCGAAGATATCGAATATTTAAAATTTGATACTTTGGCCTTACGAGTCAAATGTGCATGAATCTATTCATGGATTTTTGTCGCGATCAAAAATTACGTAAATCCTTCTATAAAGACCGTTCTAAAGCTAATCATAAATATTGTTGTATCAATGTTCTACCAACATATAAATTTGGCATTCTTCCTCCGCGCAACAAGCATGGTGGACGTACACATAAATATAAATATCATCACAAGTTTTAATTTGCCAAACTGTGGCTTAACTATAAAAATAAACATCATTTTAATATACGATATAAACCTAAGCATATTCATAATCACAAAAAATATTTTAGGCGCAAATCCGGTTATAATAAAAAAACATGTAAATATTTTAAATGTGGCGAAGAAGAACATCATACTAATAATTATAAAAAGAATATTGAAATTTTAGAAGAACAATAGTTTCAATTAATAGACAAATATTATGACATAATACAAGAACACAATCTTTCAAGCTTATCTGATATTGACTATGAAGTCTTCTCAATTGAAGATACAAATAATTTAGCATTAGATTCAGATAGTAAATCTGATATTACAAACTCTAACTCATTAACATCATCAGAAGATGAACAAGTCGAAGAAATAAACTATTTTTTTATGTTAAAAGAAGAAAAAAATGAAGAAGCCACCATTGAACAAATAATCAATACTACAAACCATGATCATATTGAATAATTCATATTTGATAATAATCTATATCAAAAAATTATTAAACTTAAAAATAATACTAAAGGAAAAGATATTTATAAAAAAAATTTAGTTTACAACTCACAAAACGAGTAATACATTTTATTGAATATTTTAAAGGTTCTACTGATAGCTCTGAAGAACTAACAGCCATAACTAAATTATAAATTATTACAAAAATAAAATTAAAGAAATATTAAAACGAGTTAAACACTCTGATAGAATCAAATATTTACATCTAGGATGTATACAGATTACCATCAAAGCTAATTTTAGAGCAGGACTTGATTCATCTATAACATTAATAATCTCCGATAATAGGTTAATAATAACATAACAATTTTTAATGGGAATAATATAGTCTAATCTTTTATATCAAGTAATAAATTTTAAACTTTTTTCTAATTTCTTTATAAGTTTAGCAGATAAAAATATATATCAAAGTTTAATGATATTCTATAAATTAGAAAATATTCCTATGTTAAAAGAAAACAAATATTTAACCTTTACTTGGCGATTATTAGGACATTTTTCAGAAATCAATAATGTAGAAATCAAATCTATACCTTCCGATATTAGATTAGATGATCTACATAATTAATATTCTGAAATTATATATCCTAGACAATTAACATATAAAGATATACAACTTCCTATAGAATGAAATATTAATTTAGACGAAATCAGAAAAAATCACATAATAGAAAAACCTCCAATAAAACAACTTCAAATAAATGAAGGAAGATTATGTATAGGATATAATTGACCATTACAAAAAACATATTCTATGAATATAGCAAATAGAAAACTACAAATAAAAGACTTAAATCAAGGTGATATAGATCTACCTAGCTCTAGCTCTAATTTACAAACAAATAATGTAAAATTAGATTTAAGTATAATAAAAGTCTTAGTTAGTTTTAATGATAAAATTATAACACTTAAAGCCCTAATAGAACAGGAGCATCCTTATCCCATATAAAATCAAAATTAATAGAAAATAATATATCAAAAGTAGAGAAAAAAAGATATTATACCTTTGATAAACAAATCTATGAACTTATATATAAAGCAAACATAGATAGTTTAATGATTATAGATACATATAACGAATTACATGCCTTAGAATTTGAAACTATTTATAGCGATGAAAGAAGTACATTTGATTTGTTAATAGGACAAGATATATTACAAAAAAATTATTTCTTGCAAATTAATTATGAAACAATACAGTTAAAAATTAAAGAATAAATAATACACATTAAAAGAGCTAAAAAATATAATTTACATACTATAAATATATTAACCAATGTTGAAATTAAAGATAATAAACATACAATATATTTTCATAAAAAAGAAAGAGATGCAAAATATCAAACAGAAATAGAAATGGGATATGAATTCTATTCATATGAAGATATTCTAATACAATCAAATAAATTTGCACGAATTGACCAGAAATTAGTGCGAAAATCTATACGGGATATTTTTTTTTTTTTTTTTTTTTTTTTTAAAAATAAAAA